>JAUUDZ010411415.1:0-27092 GCA_032361705.1 Panulirus versicolor | reverse complement strand
TATATATACTGTATGGAGAACAATTGGGTAATATGGGGTTGTATGATTATCCTGTATGAATACCAACTGGTTAGTCTGAAGTTGTATGTTGATGTATGAATAACAACTGGTTTGTCTGCGGTTGTATAGCGATACTGTATAAAGAAGAAATGGTTAGTCTGAAGTTGTGTGATGATGCTGTCTGAAGAGCAAATATTTAGTTTGGGCATGTAAGATGATGCCATATAAAAGACAACTAGTTAGTCTGGGAATGTATGATGATGTATGAAGAATAACTGCATAGTCTTTGGTTGTATGATGATGCTGTATGAAGAACTGGTTAGTGAGGGATTGTATGATGATCCTTTATGAAGAACAACTGGTTAGTCTGGGGTTTTATGATGATGTACTATGAAGAACAACTGAATAGTCTTGGGTCTTATGATGATGCTATATGAAGTACAGCTGGTTAGTCTGGGGTTGTATGGTGATGTATGAAGAACAACTGGTTAGTATGGGGTTTCAAGATGATGTTTGTATGAAGAACAACTGGTTAGTCTGGTGTTAAATGAAGATGACGTATGAAGAACAACTTATTATTCTGGAGATGTATGATGCTGTATGAAGAATAAATGGCTAATGTTGGGTTGTATGATGATGATGAATGAAGAACAATTGGTTAGTCTGGGGTTGTATGATAATGCTGTATGAAAAATATTTGTTCAGGTTTGAGCTATATATTGCCTTATCCTATGAAGAATATTGTGTTAGCTTGAGCTTATATATTATTGTATGAAGATCACCTGGTTAGTCTGGGGTTGTTAGATGATGTATAAAGAACAGCTGCTTAGTTTGGGGTTTTCTGATGATGCTGTATAAGGAACAACTGGTTACTCTAGGGTTTTATGCTGATGATGTATGAACAACACCTGGTTGATTTGTGGTGGTATGATGCTGTATGAATAACACCCGGTTGATTTGTTGTGGTATGATGCTGTATGAATAACACCTGCTTAGTCAGTGGTTGTATGATCATGCTGGATGAGGAACAGTTAGTTAGTCTAGGGTTGTATGATGATGTTGTATGAAGAACAACTAGTTAGTCTGGGGTTGTACGATGATACTGTATGAAAAACAACGGGTTAGTCTAGGTGTGTATGATGATGCTCTATGAAGAACTACTGATTAGTGTGGGGTCGTAAGATGATGCTGTATGAAGAACAACTGGTAAGTTTGGGATAGGATGATGATCCTGTATGATGATGCTATATGATGAACAACTGTTTAGTCTGAGGTCTTATTATGATGCTATATGAAGAATAACTGGTTAGTCTGGGGTTGTATGGTGTATGTAGAACACCTGGCTAATCTGTGGTTGTAAGATGATGCTGTATAAAGGAGAACTGGTTAATCTGGGTTTGTATGATGTTTTATGAAGCTGTATGAAGAACAATTGGTTAGTCTGGGGTTGTACGATGATGCTGTATGAAAAGCAACTAGTTAGTCTGGGGTTGTAATATGATATTGCATGTATAAGAACTGGTTAGTCTGGAATTGTATGATGATGTATGAAGAACAACTGGCTATTCTTGGGTTGCATGATGATGCTATATGAAGAACAACTGGAAAGTCTGGGGTTGTATGATGATCCTCTATGAAGAACACCTGGTTAGTTTAGGATTGCATGATGATGCTGTATGAATAACAACTGGTTAGCTTGGGGTTGTATGATGATACTGTATAAAGAATAACTGGTTAGTGTGTGGTTGTATGATGATGCTCTATGAAGAAATACTTGTCAGTCTGGGGATATATGATGATGCTCTATGGAGAACAACTGGTTAGTCTGCTGTTGTGTGATTATGATCTATAAGGAATAACTGGCTTGTCTGGGGTTGTATAATGATGCTGTATGAGGACCAACTGGTTAGTTTAGGGTAGTTTGATGATCCTGTATGATGAAGAACTACTTGATGCTGTATAAAAACTGATTAGTCTGGTTTTGAATAATAATGCTGTATGAAGAAAAACTGGTTTGTCTGGTGTTGTATGATGATTTTGTATGAAGAACAACTGGTTAGTGTGGAGTTGTATGATGATGCTGTCTGAAGTTCATATAGTTAGTATGGGGTTCTATTATGCTGTATGAAGAACAACTGGTTAGTGTGGGATTGCATGATGATACTGTATGAAGAAAAACTAGTTAGCTTGGGGTGGTATGATGATGCTATATAAAGAACTAGCTGGTTTGGGATTGTATAATGCCGTATGAAGAACAAATGGTTAGTGTCGGGATGTATGATGTATGATGATGCTGTATGAAGCAAATCTGGTTTGTCTGGTGTTGTATGAAGATTTTGTATGAAGAATTACTGGTTAGTTTGGGGTTCTATGATGATGTTGTATGATGAACAAATAGTTAGTCTAGGGTTGTATGATGATGCTGCATGAAGAACAACTGGTTAGTTTAGGGTTGTTCGATAAAGCTGTATGTAGAGCAGCTGGTTAATATAGGGCTGTATGATGATGTTTTATGAAGAACAAATGGTTAGTCTAGGGTTGTATGATGATGGTGTATGAAGAATAAATGGTTAGTGTTCGGTTGTATGATGCTGTATAAACAACAGTTGGTTAGTCTGGGATTGCAAGATGATGCTGTATGAAGAAAAACTAGTTAGGTTGAAGTTGTGTGATGATGCTATATGAAGAACACCTGGTTAATCTGGTGATGTATGGTGTGTATGAAGAACAACTTGTTAGTCATGGGGTTGTATGATGATGCTGTATAAAGAACAACTGGTTGGGCTGGGGTTTTATGATGATGCTCTGCGAAGAACAACTGGATGGTCAGGGGTTTTATGATTGTGTATGAAGAAAAATTGTTTAGTATGGGGTTATATGATGATGCTCTATGAGGAACAACTGGTGAGTCTGGGGTTCTATGATAATGCTGTAAGGAAAACAACTGTTTAGTCGGGGGTTGTATTATGCTGTAATAAAAGCAAATTGTTAGTGTGGGGTTCTATGATGATGTATGAAGAACAACTGGTTAGTGTGGGGTTGTATGTTGATGCTGCATGAAGAGCAACTGGTTAGTGTAGAGAGGTATGTTGCTGTATGAAGAACAACTCGTTAGTCTGAGGTTGTATGATGATGCCCTATGAAGAACAGCAGGTTAGTTAAGGGTTCTATGATGCTGTCTGAAGAGCAACTGGTTAGTCTGGGGTTATATGATGATGCTGTATGAAGAACAACTGGTTAGTCTGGAGTTGTATGTTGCTGTATGAAGAACAACTGATTAGTCTGGGGTTGTATGATGATGCTCTATGAAGAAAAGCTGGATAGTCAGGGTTGTATGATGCTGTCTGAAGAACAACTGGTTAGTCTGGGGTTATATGATGACGCTCTATGATGAACAGCTGTTTAGTCAGGGGCTTTATGATACTGCCTGAAGAACAATTGGTTTGTGTGGTGTTAAATAATGATGCCCCATGAAGAAGAAATGGTTATTTTGGTGTTCTATTATGCTGTATGAAGAACAAATGGTTGGTCTGAGGTTGTATGAAGAACAATTCGTTAGTCTCCGGTTGTATGATGCTTTACGAAGAACAACTGATTAGTCTGGGTATATATGAGGATGCTGTTTGAAGAAAAACTTGTTTAGTCTGGTGTTGTAAGATGATGTATAAAGAACAAATCGTTAGTCTGTGGTCGTATGATGATGCTGTATGAAGAATAACTGGTTAGTAAGGGGTTCTATGATGCTGTGTGAAGAACAACTGGTTGGTCTGGAGTTATAAGATGGTGCTGTATGAAGAACAACTGGCTAGGGGGGGATGTATGAAGATGCTGCATGAAGAAGAGCTGGTTAGTTAGGGGTTGTATGATGATGCCCTATGAAGAGCGACTAGTTAGTCTGGGGTTGTAAGATGATGATCTATGAATAATAACTGGTTGATCTGGGACTGTATGATGTTGTATGAAGAATAACTGGTTAGTATTTGGTTGTATGATGATGCTGTATGAAGAACAACTGATTATTCTGGGATTTTATGATGGTGCTTTATGTAGGCCATCTAGTTAGTCTGTGGTTGTATGATGATGCTATATGAAGAGCAACTGGTTAGTCTGGGGTCTTATTATAATGCTATATAAAGAATAATTGGTCAGTCTGGGGTTGTATGGTGATGTATGAAGAACAACTGGTTAGTCTGCGGTTGTATGATGATGATGTATAAAGAACAGCTGGTAAGTCTGGGTTTGTATGATGATGCTGTATGAAGATCGACTGTCTACTCACGGGTTATATGATGCTGTTTGAAGAACAACTGGTTAGTCAAGGGTTATATGATGATGCTGTATGAAGAGCAACTAGTTTGTCTGCAGTTGTAAGATAATGCTGCATGAATAACAACTGGTTATCTTGGGATTGTATGATGCTGTATGAAGAACAACTGGTTAGTCTTGGGTTGTATGATGACGCTGTACGAAGAACAACTGGTAAGTCTGGGATTGTACGGTGATGCTATATGAAGAACACCTGTTTACTCTAGGATACCATGATGATGCTGTATGAAGAACAATTGGTTAGCTTGGGGCTGTATGACGATGCTGTAAGAAGAACAACTGGTTAGTCTTTGTTGTATGATGATGCTGTATGAAGAACTACTGGTTAGTCTGGGGTTGCATGATGATGCTTTATGAAGAATACCGGTTAGTATTCGGTTGTATGATTATGCTGTATAAGAAACAACTGGTTAGTCTGGGGTTGTGTGATGATGCTGTATGAGGAACAGCAGGTTAGTCTGGAGTTGTATAATGATGCTGTAAGAAGAACAACCGGTTGGATTTGATTTTATGATGTTGTATACAGAACAACTGATTAGTCTGTGGTTGTATGATGATGCTGTATGAAAGCAAATGGTTAGTCTGGGGTTCTATGATGCCCTACGAAGAACAACTGGTTAGTCTAGGATTACATGATAATGCTCTATACAGAACAAATAGTTAGTTTGGGGTGTATGATGATGCTGTATGAAGAACAACTGGTTTGTCTGGGGTTATATAATGATGTTTTATGAAGAACAGTTAGTTATTCAGCGGTTGTATGATGGTGCATGAAGAACAATTGGTTAGTCTGTGGTTATATGATAATGGTGTATGAAGAACAAATGGTTAGTTTGGTGTTGTATGATGCTGTATGAAGATCAAATGGTTAGGCTTAGGTTGTTTGATGAACAACTGTTTAGTCTTGGGTTGTATCATGCTGTATAAAGAACAACGGGTTAATCTAGGGTTATATGATGATGCTTTATGAAGAACAACTTGTTTAGTCTATAGTTGTATGGTGATGCATAAAGCACTACTCATTAGTCTGGGGTTGTATGATGATGCTATATGAAGAGTAACTTGTTAGTCAAGGATTGTATGATGCTGTCTGAAGAACAACTGGTTAGTCTCGGGTTATATGATGATGCTGTATGAAGAATAACTGGTTAGTGTGGGGTTGTTTGACGATGCTGCATGAAGAAGACTGGTTAGTTTGGGGTTGTATGATGATGCTGTATGAAGAGCAACTAGTTAGTCTGGGGTTGTATGATGATGTTGTATGAAGAATAACTGGTTAGTTTTTGGTTGTATGATGATGCTGTATGAAGAACAACTGGTTAGTCTAGGATTTTATGATGATGCTTTATGTAGAACAACTGGTTAGCCTGAGCTTGTATAATGATGCTGTATGAAGAACAACTGGTTAGTCTGGGGTCTTATTATGATGCTATATGAAGAATAACTGGTTAGTCTGGGGTTGTATGGTGTATGAAGAACACCTGGTTAGTCTGCGGTTGTAAGATGATGCTGTATAAAGGAAAACTGGTTAGTCTGGGTTTGTATGATAATGCTGTATGGAGATCGACTGGTTAGACAGAGGCTGTATGATGTTGTATGAAGAACAACTCTTTAGTCTGGAGTTGTACGATGATGCTGTATGAAAAGCAACTAGTTAGTCTGGGGTTGTAAGATGATGATGCTTGGATAAGAACTGGTTAGATTGAGAATGTATGATGATATATAAAGAAAAACTGGTTAGTCTTGGGTTGTATGATGATGTTATATGAAGAACAACTGGAAAGCTGGGGTTGTATGATGATCTTGTATGAAGAACACCTGGTTAGTTTAGGATTGCATGATGATGCTGTATGAAGAACAACTGGTTAGCTTGGGGTTGTGCGATGATGCTGTATAAAGAATAACTGGTTAGTGTATGGTTATATGATGATGCTCTCTGAAGAACTACTGGTTAGTCTGGGGTTTTACGAAGATGCTCTGTAAAGAACAACTGGTTAGTCTGGTGTTGTATGAAGATGCTCTTTGAAGAACAACTGGTTATTCTGCTGTTGTGTCATTATGCTCTATAAGGAACAACTCGTTAGTCTGGGTTGTATGATAATGCTGTATGAAGAAGTACTACTTGGTTTAGGGTTGTATGATTCTGTATGAAGAACAACTGATTAGTCTGGGTTTGTATGATGATGCTGTATGAAGAACAACTGGTTTGTCTGGGGTTCTATGATGCTGTATGAAGAACAACGCGTTAGTGTGGGATTGCATGATGATGCTGTATGAAGAAAAACAAGTTAGGATGGGGTTGTATAATGATGCTGTATGAAGAAGAACTAGTACGTTAGGGGTTGTATAATGCCGTATGAAGAACAACTGGTTGTATGGGGAAGTATGATGACACTGTATGAAGAACAACTGGTTAGTCTGTTGTTATATGATGCTGTATTAAGAACAACTGGTTAGTATGAGTTTGCATGATGATGCTGTATGAAGAACAACTGGTTAGTCTAATGTTTTTACGATGATGCTCTATGAAGAACTACTGGTTTGTCTGTGGGTGTGTGATGATCCTCTATGAAGAACAACTGGTTGTTCTAGGGATGCATGTTGATGCTCTCTGAGGAACATCTTGTTAATCTGGGGGTTATATGATGATGCGCCATGAAGAACAACTAGTTGGTTTGGGGTTGTATGATCCTATATGGAAAACAACCGTTTAGTCTGGGTTTGTATGATGATACTGTATGAAGAACATCTGGTTTGTCTGGTTTTGTATGAAGATTTTGTATGAAGAACTACTGGTTAGTCTGGGGTTGTATGATAATGCTGTATGAAGAACAAGTGGTTGGTGTGGAGTTGTGTGATGATGTTTGAAGAACAACTGGTTTGTCTAGGGTTTTTGGTTGATGCTGTATGAAGAACAGCTGCTTAGTTGGGGTTGTTCTATAAAGTTGTATGTAGAACAGCTGTGTTAGTGTAGGGTTGTATAATGATGTTTTATGGAGAACAACTGGTTAATTTAGGGTTGTATGATGATGCTGTATGAACAATAAATGGCTAGTGTTCGGTCGTATGATGTTGTATGAAGAATAATAGGTTAGTCTGGGATTGCAAGATGATGCAGTATGAAGAAGAACTAGTTAGGTTGAAGTTGTATGATGATGCTCTATGAAGAACACCTGGTTAGCCTGGGGTTGTATGATAATCCTGTATGAAGAACAACTGGTTAGTCTGAGGATGAGTAGTGCTGTGTGAAAAACAACTTGTTAGTCTTGGGGTTGTATGATGATGCTGTATTAAGAACAACTGGTTGGGCTGGGGTTGTATGATGATGCTCTGTGAAGGACAACGAGATAGTCAGAGGATGTATGATTCTCTCTGAAGAAAAACTGGTTAGTTTGGGGTAATATGATGAGCTGTATGAGGAACAACTGATTAGTAATGAGTTCTATGATAATGCTGTAAGGAAAACAACTGTATATTCTGGGGTTGTATTATGCTGTAATGAAAGCATATTGTTAATCTGGAGTTGTATGATGATGCATAAAGAACAACTGGTTTATGCGGGGTTGTATGATGATGCTGTATAAAGAGCAACTGGTTAGTGTGGAGTTGTATCTTGTATGAGGAACAACTAGTTAGTCTGGGGTTACATGATGATGCCCTATGAAGAACAATAGATTAGTTAAGGGTTGTATGATGCTGTCTGAAGAACAGCTGGTTAGTCTGGGGTTAAATGATGATGCCGTATGAAGAACAACTTGTTAGTCTGGAGTTGTATGTTCCTGTATGAATAAAAACTGGTTAGTCTGGGGTTGTATGATGATGCATTATGAAGAACAGCTGGTGAGTCAGGGGTTTTATGATGCTGTCTGAAGAACAACTGGTTAGTCTGTGGTTATATGATAACGTTCTATGAAGAACAGCTGGTTAATCAGGGTTTGTATGATACTGTCTGAAGAACAATTGGTTAGTGTGGTTTTAAATGATGATGCTGTATAAATAACAAAGGGTTAGTTTGGTGTTCTATTGTGCTGTATGAAGAACAAATGGTTGGTCTGAGGTTGCATGAAGAACAACTCGTTAGTCTCCGGTTGCATTATGCTTTATGAAGAACAACTGATTAGTCTGGGGTTGTATGATGATGTTGTATGAAGAACAACTTGTTTAGTCTGGGGTTGTAAGGTGATCTATAAAGAACATCTTGTTAGTCTGAGGTCGTATGATAATGCGGTATGAAAATTAACTGGTTACTCATGGGTTGTATGATGCTGGCTAAAGAACAACTGGTTAGTCTGGAGCTATAAGATGATGCTGTATGAGGAATAGCTGGTTGGGGTGGGGATGTATGAAGATGCTGCATGAAGAGGAACTGGTTAGTGTGGGGTTGTATGATGATGCTGTATGAAGAGCAACTCGTTAGTCTGGGGCTGTAAGATGATGATCTATGAATAATAACTGGTTAATCTGGAATTGTATGATGCTGTATGAAGAATAACTGGTAAGTCTTTGGTTGTAGGATGATGCAATATGAAGAACAACTGGTTAGTCTGGAATATTATGATGATGCTTTATGGACAGCTAGTTACTCTGTGGTTGTATGATGATGCTGTATGAAGAACAACTGGTTAGTCTGGGGTCTTATTATGATGCTATATGAAGAATAATTAATTGGTCCGGGGTTGTATGGTGATGTATGAAGAACAACTGTTAGTCTGCGATTGTATAATGATGCTGTATAAAGACCAGCTGGTTAGTCTGGGTTTGTATGATCATGCTGTATGAAGATCTACTGGTTAGTCACTGGTTATATGATGCTGTTTTAAGAAAAACTGCTTAGTCTGGGGTTCTATGATGATGCTGTATGAAGAGCAACTAGTTTGTCTGCAGTTGTAAGATGCTGCTGCATGAATAACATCTGGTTAGTTTGGGATTGTGCGATGCTGTATGAAGAACAACTGGTTAGTCTTGGGTTGTATGATGATGCTGTATGAAGAAAAACTGGTAAGTCTGGGGTTGTATGATGATGCTGTATGAAGAAAACCTGGTTAGTCTAGGATTGCATGATGATGATGTATGAAGAACAATTGTTTAGCTTGGGGTTGTATGATGATGTGAGAAGAACAACTGATTAGTCTGTGGTTGTATGGTGATGCTGTATGTAGAACTACTGGTTAGTCTGGGGTTGTGTGACAATGCTCTATGAAGAATAACTGGCTAGTCTTCGGTTGTATGATTATGCTGTATAAGGAACAACTGGTTAGTCTGGGGTTGTATGATAATGCTGTATGAGGAACAGCAGGTTAGTCTGGAGTTGTATAATGATGCTGCATGAAGAACTAGTTGGATTTGGTTTTATGATGCTGTTTACAGAACAACTGATTAGTCTGGGTTTGTATGATGATGCTGTATGAAGAACAACTACTTTGTCTGGTGTTGTATGATGATTTTGTATGAAAAACAACTGGTTAGTCTGAGGTTGTATGATGATGCTGCATAAGGACAAATGGTTAGTCTGGGGTTCTATGATGCTGTATGAAGAACAACTGGTTAGTCTGGGATTACATGATAATGCTCTATACAGAACAACTAGTTAATTTGGGGTTGTATGATGAAGCTGTATGAAGAACAACTGGTTAGTCTTGGGTTGTATGATGATGCTGTATGAAGAACAACTGGTTTCTCTGGGCTTATATATTGATGCTGTATGAAGAACAGTTGGTTATTTAGGAGTTGTATGATGCTGCGTGAAGAGCAATAGGTTAGTCTGTGGTTATATGATAATGGTGTATAAAGAACAAATGGTAGGTTTGGTGCTATATGATGCGGTATGAAGAACAAATGGTTAGTCGTAGTTTGTTTGATGAAAACTGTTTAGTCTTGGGTTGGTTGTATGATGCTGTATACAAAACAACCGGTTAGCCTGGGTTTATATGATGAAGCTTTATGAAGAGCAACTTTTTTAGTCTGGAGTTGTATAGTGATGCATAAAGAACAACTCGTTAGTCTGGGGTTGTATGATGATGCTATATGAAGAGTAACTTGTTAGTCAAGGATTGCATGATGGGGTCTGAAGAACAACTGGTTTGTCTCGAGTTATATGTTGATGCTATATGAAGAATAACTGGTTAGTGTGAGGTTGTTTGACGATGCTGCATGAAGAAGACTGGTTAGTTTGGGGTTGTATGATGATGCTGTATGAAGAGCAACTAGATAGTCTGGGGTTGTAAGATCATGCTGTATGAATAACAACTGGTTAGTCTGGGATTGTATGATGATGTTGTATGAAGAATAACTGGTTACTTTTTTGTTTTATGATGATGCTGTATGAAGAACGACTGGTTAGTCTGGGATTTTATGATGATGCTGAATGTGGAACAATTGGTTAGTCTGAGCTTGTATGATGATGCTGTATGAAGACCACTTGGTTCGTCTGCGGTTGTATGATGCTGTATGAAGAACAACTGTTTAATCTGAGGTTGCATGATTATGCTGTATGAAGAACAACTAGTTAGTCTACTGTTTTTACAATGATTCTCTATGAAGAACTACTGGTTAGTCTGTGGGTGCAAGATGATGCTCTATGAAGAACATCTGGTTAGTCTAGGGATGCATGTTGATGCTCTCTGAGGAACAACTTGTTAATCTCGGGGTTGTATGATAATGCCCTATGAAGAATAACTAGTTCGTTTGGGGTTGTATGATGCTGTATGAAGAACAACCGTTTAGTCTGGGTTTGTATGATGATGCTGTATGAATAACATCTGGTTTGTCAGGTGTTGTATGAATATTTTGTATGAAGAACTACTGGTTAGTTTGGGGCTGTATGAAGATGCTGTATGAAGAACAAATGGTTAGTCTGGAGTTGTGTGATGCTGTATGAAGAACAACTGGTTTGTCTAGGGTTGTATAACGATGCTGTATGAAGAACAATTGGTTAGTTTAGGGTTGTTCCATAATGCTGTATGAAGAACAGCTGGGTTAGTGTAGGGTTCTATGATGATGTTCTATGAAGAACAACTGGTTTGTCTAGGGTTGTATGATGGTGCTCTATGAACAATAAATGGTTAGTGTTCGGTTGTATGATGCTGTATGAAGAACAATTGGTTAGTCTGGGATTTGCAAGATGATGCTTTATGAAGAAGAACTAGTTATGTTGGGGTTGTATGATGATGGTCTATGAAGAACACCTGGCTAGCCTGGGGTTGTATGATAATCCTGTATGAAAAACAACTGGTTAGTCTGGGGATGTATAGTGCTGTATGAAAAAGAACTTGATTGTCTTGGGGTTGTATGATGATGCTGTATTAAGAACAACTGGTTAGGCTAGGGTTGCGTGATGATGCTCTGTGAAGGACAACGGGATTGTCAGAGGTTGTATGATTCTCTATGAAGAAAAACTGGTTAGTATGGGGTTATATGATGATGCTGTATGAGGAACAATTGGTTAGTCTGGAGTTTTAATATAATGCTGTAAGGAAAACAACAGTTTAGTCTGGGGTTGTATTATGCTGTAATGAAAGCAAATTGTTAATCTGGAGTTGTATGATGATGTATAAAGAACAGATGGTTAGTGTGGGGTTGTATGATGATGCTGTATAAAGAGCAACTGGTTAGTGAGGAGTTGTATGTTGCTGTATGAAGAACATCTGGTTAGTCTGAGGTTGTATGATGATGCCCTATGAAGAACAGCAGGTTAGTTATCAGTTGTATGATGCTGTCTGAAGAACAACTGGTTAGTCTGGGGTTATATGATGATGCTGTATGAAGAACAATTGGTTAGTCTGGAGTTCCATGTTGCTGTATAAAGAACAACTTGTCAGTCTGGGGTTGTATGATGATGCATTATGAAGAACAGCTGGTTAATCAGGGGTTTTATGATGCTGTTTGAAGAGCACCTGGTTAGTTTGTGGTTATACGATGATGCTCTATGTAGAACAGCGGGTTAGTCAGGGGTTGTATGATACTGTCTGAAGAACAGTTGGTGTGTGGTGTTAAATGATGATTCTGTATGAATAAAAGATCGTTAGTTTGGTGTTCTATTATGATATTTTAAGAACAAATGGTTGGTCTGAGGTTGCATGAAGAACAACTCGTTAGTCTCCGGTTGTATGATGCTTTATGAAGAACAACTGATTGGTGTGGGGTTATCTGATGATGCTGTATGAACAACAACTTGTTTAGTCTAGAGTTGTAAGGTGATCTCTAAAGAACATCTCGTTAGTCTGAGGTTGTATGATGATGCGGTATGAAAAATAACTGGTTACTCACGGGTTGTATGATGCTGGCTAAAGAACAACTGGTTAGTCTGGAGTTAAAATATGATGCTGTATGAGGAACAACTGGTTAGGGTGGGGATATATGAAGATGCTGCATGAAGAAGAAATGGTTAGTTTGGGGTTGTATGATGATGCTGTATGAAGAGCAACTAGTTAGTCTGTGGTTGTAAGATGATGATCTATGAATAATAACTAGTTATTCTGGGATTGTATGATTTTTATGAAGAATATAACTGGTAAGTCTTTGGTTGTATGATGATGCAGTATGAAGAACATCTGGCTAGTCTGGGATTTTATGGTGATGCTTTATGAAGGACTAGTTAGTCTGTGGTTGTATGATGATGTTGTATGAAAAACACCTGGATAGTCTGGGGTCTTATTATGATGTTATATGAAGAATAATTGGTTAGTCTGGGGTTGTATGGTGATGTATGAAGAACAACTATTAGTCTGCGGTTGTATGATGATGCTGTATAAAGAACAGCTGCTTAGTCTGGGTTTGTATGATGATGCTGTATGAAGATCGACTGGTTAGTCACGGGTTATATGATGCTGTTTGAAGAACAACTGCTTAGTCTAGGGTTCTATGATGATGCTGTATGAAGAGCAACTAGTTTGTCTGGAGTTGTAAGATGTTGCTTTCTGAATAACAACTTGTTAATTTGGGATTGTATGATGCTGTATGAAGAACAGCTGGTTAGTCTTGGGTTGTTTGATGATGCTGTATGTAGAACAACTGGTAAGTCTGGGGTTGTATAATGATGCTGTATGAAGAACACCGGTTAGTCTAGGATTGCATGATGATGCTGTATGAAGAACAATTGGTTCGCATGAGTTTCTATGATGATACTGTAAGAGGAACAGCTGGTTAGTCTTTGGATGTATGGTGATGCTGTATGAACTACTGGTTAGTGTGAGTTTACATGATATTGCTGTATAAAGAACAACTAGTTAGTTTGGGTTGTATGATGATGATGTATGAAGAACAACTGGTTAGTCTGGGGTTGTATGATGATGCTGTATGAAGAACACCTGGTTAGTCTGGGGTTATATAATGATGCTGTATGAAGAACAGCTAGTTATTCGGAGGTTGTATGATGCTGCGTGAAGAACAATTGGTTAGTCTGTGGTTATATGATAATGGTGTATGAAGAACAAATGGTTAGTTTGATGTTGTATGATGCTTTATGAAGACCAATGGTTAGTCGGAGGTTGTTTGATGAAAAACTGTTTAGTCTTGGGTTGTATGATGCTGCATAAAGAACAACGGGTTAGTCTGGGGTTATACGATGGTGCTGTATGAAAAACATCTCGTTTAGTCTGGAGTTGTATGGTGATGTAAAAAGAACAACTCGTTGGTCTGGGGTTGTATGATGATGCTATATGAAGAATAACTTGTTAGTCAAGGATTGTATGATGACGTCTGAAGAACAACTGGTTAGTCTCGGGTTATATGATAATGCTGTCTGAAGAATAACTGGTTTCTGTGGAGTTGTATGACGATGCTGCATGAAAAAGAACTGGTCAGTCTAGGGTTGTATGATGATGCTGTATGAAGAGCAGCTAGTTAGTCTGGGGTTGTAAGATGATGCTGTATGAATAAAACTGGTTAGTCTGGGATTTTTTGATGATGTTGTATGAAGAATAACTGGTTAGTTTTTGGTTGTATGATGATGCTGTATGAAGAACAACTGGTTAGTCTAGGATTTTATGATGATGCTTTATGTAGAACAACTGGTTAGCCTGAGCTTGTATAATGATGCTGTATGAAGAACAACTGGTTAGTCTGGGGTCTTATTATGATGCTATATGAAGAATAACTGGTTAGTCTGGGGTTGTATGGTGTATGAAGAACACCTGGTTAGTCTGCGGTTGTAAGATGATGCTGTATAAAGGAAAACTGGTTAGTCTGGGTTTGTATGATAATGCTGTATGGAGATCGACTGGTTAGACAGAGGCTGTATGATGTTGTATGAAGAACAACTCTTTAGTCTGGAGTTGTACGATGATGCTGTATGAAAAGCAACTAGTTAGTCTGGGGTTGTAAGATGATGATGCTTGGATAAGAACTGGTTAGATTGAGAATGTATGATGATATATAAAGAAAAACTGGTTAGTCTTGGGTTGTATGATGATGTTATATGAAGAACAACTGGAAAGCTGGGGTTGTATGATGATCTTGTATGAAGAACACCTGGTTAGTTTAGGATTGCATGATGATGCTGTATGAAGAACAACTGGTTAGCTTGGGGTTGTGCGATGATGCTGTATAAAGAATAACTGGTTAGTGTATGGTTATATGATGATGCTCTCTGAAGAACTACTGGTTAGTCTGGGGTTTTACGAAGATGCTCTGTAAAGAACAACTGGTTAGTCTGGTGTTGTATGAAGATGCTCTTTGAAGAACAACTGGTTATTCTGCTGTTGTGTCATTATGCTCTATAAGGAACAACTCGTTAGTCTGGGTTGTATGATAATGCTGTATGAAGAAGTACTACTTGGTTTAGGGTTGTATGATTCTGTATGAAGAACAACTGATTAGTCTGGGTTTGTATGATGATGCTGTATGAAGAACAACTGGTTTGTCTGGGGTTCTATGATGCTGTATGAAGAACAACGCGTTAGTGTGGGATTGCATGATGATGCTGTATGAAGAAAAACAAGTTAGGATGGGGTTGTATAATGATGCTGTATGAAGAAGAACTAGTACGTTAGGGGTTGTATAATGCCGTATGAAGAACAACTGGTTGTATGGGGAAGTATGATGACACTGTATGAAGAACAACTGGTTAGTCTGTTGTTATATGATGCTGTATTAAGAACAACTGGTTAGTATGAGTTTGCATGATGATGCTGTATGAAGAACAACTGGTTAGTCTAATGTTTTTACGATGATGCTCTATGAAGAACTACTGGTTTGTCTGTGGGTGTGTGATGATCCTCTATGAAGAACAACTGGTTGTTCTAGGGATGCATGTTGATGCTCTCTGAGGAACATCTTGTTAATCTGGGGGTTATATGATGATGCGCCATGAAGAACAACTAGTTGGTTTGGGGTTGTATGATCCTATATGGAAAACAACCGTTTAGTCTGGGTTTGTATGATGATACTGTATGAAGAACATCTGGTTTGTCTGGTTTTGTATGAAGATTTTGTATGAAGAACTACTGGTTAGTCTGGGGTTGTATGATAATGCTGTATGAAGAACAAGTGGTTGGTGTGGAGTTGTGTGATGATGTTTGAAGAACAACTGGTTTGTCTAGGGTTTTTGGTTGATGCTGTATGAAGAACAGCTGCTTAGTTGGGGTTGTTCTATAAAGTTGTATGTAGAACAGCTGTGTTAGTGTAGGGTTGTATAATGATGTTTTATGGAGAACAACTGGTTAATTTAGGGTTGTATGATGATGCTGTATGAACAATAAATGGCTAGTGTTCGGTCGTATGATGTTGTATGAAGAATAATAGGTTAGTCTGGGATTGCAAGATGATGCAGTATGAAGAAGAACTAGTTAGGTTGAAGTTGTATGATGATGCTCTATGAAGAACACCTGGTTAGCCTGGGGTTGTATGATAATCCTGTATGAAGAACAACTGGTTAGTCTGAGGATGAGTAGTGCTGTGTGAAAAACAACTTGTTAGTCTTGGGGTTGTATGATGATGCTGTATTAAGAACAACTGGTTGGGCTGGGGTTGTATGATGATGCTCTGTGAAGGACAACGAGATAGTCAGAGGATGTATGATTCTCTCTGAAGAAAAACTGGTTAGTTTGGGGTAATATGATGAGCTGTATGAGGAACAACTGATTAGTAATGAGTTCTATGATAATGCTGTAAGGAAAACAACTGTATATTCTGGGGTTGTATTATGCTGTAATGAAAGCATATTGTTAATCTGGAGTTGTATGATGATGCATAAAGAACAACTGGTTTATGCGGGGTTGTATGATGATGCTGTATAAAGAGCAACTGGTTAGTGTGGAGTTGTATCTTGTATGAGGAACAACTAGTTAGTCTGGGGTTACATGATGATGCCCTATGAAGAACAATAGATTAGTTAAGGGTTGTATGATGCTGTCTGAAGAACAGCTGGTTAGTCTGGGGTTAAATGATGATGCCGTATGAAGAACAACTTGTTAGTCTGGAGTTGTATGTTCCTGTATGAATAAAAACTGGTTAGTCTGGGGTTGTATGATGATGCATTATGAAGAACAGCTGGTGAGTCAGGGGTTTTATGATGCTGTCTGAAGAACAACTGGTTAGTCTGTGGTTATATGATAACGTTCTATGAAGAACAGCTGGTTAATCAGGGTTTGTATGATACTGTCTGAAGAACAATTGGTTAGTGTGGTTTTAAATGATGATGCTGTATAAATAACAAAGGGTTAGTTTGGTGTTCTATTGTGCTGTATGAAGAACAAATGGTTGGTCTGAGGTTGCATGAAGAACAACTCGTTAGTCTCCGGTTGCATTATGCTTTATGAAGAACAACTGATTAGTCTGGGGTTGTATGATGATGTTGTATGAAGAACAACTTGTTTAGTCTGGGGTTGTAAGGTGATCTATAAAGAACATCTTGTTAGTCTGAGGTCGTATGATAATGCGGTATGAAAATTAACTGGTTACTCATGGGTTGTATGATGCTGGCTAAAGAACAACTGGTTAGTCTGGAGCTATAAGATGATGCTGTATGAGGAATAGCTGGTTGGGGTGGGGATGTATGAAGATGCTGCATGAAGAGGAACTGGTTAGTGTGGGGTTGTATGATGATGCTGTATGAAGAGCAACTCGTTAGTCTGGGGCTGTAAGATGATGATCTATGAATAATAACTGGTTAATCTGGAATTGTATGATGCTGTATGAAGAATAACTGGTAAGTCTTTGGTTGTAGGATGATGCAATATGAAGAACAACTGGTTAGTCTGGAATATTATGATGATGCTTTATGGACAGCTAGTTACTCTGTGGTTGTATGATGATGCTGTATGAAGAACAACTGGTTAGTCTGGGGTCTTATTATGATGCTATATGAAGAATAATTAATTGGTCCGGGGTTGTATGGTGATGTATGAAGAACAACTGTTAGTCTGCGATTGTATAATGATGCTGTATAAAGACCAGCTGGTTAGTCTGGGTTTGTATGATCATGCTGTATGAAGATCTACTGGTTAGTCACTGGTTATATGATGCTGTTTTAAGAAAAACTGCTTAGTCTGGGGTTCTATGATGATGCTGTATGAAGAGCAACTAGTTTGTCTGCAGTTGTAAGATGCTGCTGCATGAATAACATCTGGTTAGTTTGGGATTGTGCGATGCTGTATGAAGAACAACTGGTTAGTCTTGGGTTGTATGATGATGCTGTATGAAGAAAAACTGGTAAGTCTGGGGTTGTATGATGATGCTGTATGAAGAAAACCTGGTTAGTCTAGGATTGCATGATGATGATGTATGAAGAACAATTGTTTAGCTTGGGGTTGTATGATGATGTGAGAAGAACAACTGATTAGTCTGTGGTTGTATGGTGATGCTGTATGTAGAACTACTGGTTAGTCTGGGGTTGTGTGACAATGCTCTATGAAGAATAACTGGCTAGTCTTCGGTTGTATGATTATGCTGTATAAGGAACAACTGGTTAGTCTGGGGTTGTATGATAATGCTGTATGAGGAACAGCAGGTTAGTCTGGAGTTGTATAATGATGCTGCATGAAGAACTAGTTGGATTTGGTTTTATGATGCTGTTTACAGAACAACTGATTAGTCTGGGTTTGTATGATGATGCTGTATGAAGAACAACTACTTTGTCTGGTGTTGTATGATGATTTTGTATGAAAAACAACTGGTTAGTCTGAGGTTGTATGATGATGCTGCATAAGGACAAATGGTTAGTCTGGGGTTCTATGATGCTGTATGAAGAACAACTGGTTAGTCTGGGATTACATGATAATGCTCTATACAGAACAACTAGTTAATTTGGGGTTGTATGATGAAGCTGTATGAAGAACAACTGGTTAGTCTTGGGTTGTATGATGATGCTGTATGAAGAACAACTGCTTAGTCTTGAGTTGTATGATGATGATGTATGAAAAACAATTGGTTAGTCTGGGATTGTATGGTGATGCTGTATGAAGAGCAACTGGTTAGTCTGTATTTGTATGATACTATATGAGGAGCAACTGGTTTATGTGAGGTTGTGTAATGATGCTATATGAAGAACAAGTGGTTAGTCTGGGACTGTTTCATGATGCTGTATGACGAACAAATGTTTAGTTTGGGTTGTATGATGCCGCATAAAAAAAAAACTGGTTAGTGTAAGTTGTATCATGATGATGTATTAAAGAAAAACTTGTTATTATGGGGTTGTATAATGCCGTATGAAGAAAATGGTTATTACGAGGATGTATGATGATGCTTTATGATAAACAACTTGTTAGTCTGGTGTTGTCTGATGATTCTGTATGAAGAACAACTCGTTAGTGTTGAGTGTATGACGTATGAAGAACAACTGGTTAGTCTGGGGTTGCATGATGATGCTGTATGAAGAACAACTAGTTAGTCTGGGGTTGTATGGTGATGTTTTATGAAGAATAGTTCGTTAGGCTGGGGTTGTATGATGATGCTGTATGAAGAAGAACTATTTAGCTTGGGTTGTATGATGATGCTGTGTGAAAAAAATGTTTACTCTGGGGATGTATTATGCTGTATGATGAGTAACTGGTTGATCTGGGGTTGTATGATGATGCTGTATGAAGAACAGTTTTTTAGTGTGGGGTTGTATGATGATGCGGTATGAAGAACAACTAGTTACTGTGGGGTTATAAGATGATGTTTTATGAAGAACAGTTGGTAAGGCTGGGGTTCTATATTGATGGTGTATGAAGAAGAACTGGTTAGGTTGGTTTGTATGATAATGGTGTATGAAAAACAACTGTTTACTCTGAGGATCTATTATGTTGCATGAAGAAGAACTGATTAATCTGGGGTTGTATGATGATGCTGTATGAAGAACACCTGGTTAGTCTGGGGTTGTATGATGCTGAATGAAGAACAACTGGTTATTTTGTGTCTAAATGATAATGCTGTATGAAGAACAACTGGTTAGCCTCTGGTTGTATTATGTTGAATATGAAGAGTAACTGGTTAGTCTGAGGTTCTATGATGAGGCTGTATGTAGAACAACTGTTTAGTCACCAGTACAATGTGTTATAATCATAGCTGGTTAGTGTGGGCTTATATGATGATGCTGTATTGAGAACAACTGGTTAGTCTGGGGTTTTATGATGATGCTGTATGAAGAACAAATAGTTAGTCTGGGGTTTTATGAAGATGCTGTATGAAGAACATGTTATTCTTGGGTTGTATGATGATGCTGTATGAGAAATAATTGGTTAGTGTAGGATTGTATTAAGGTGCTGTATGGAGAACAATTGGTTATTCTGGATTTTTATGATGCTCTATGAGGAAGAACTGGTTAGTTTGGGGTGTTATAATATTGCTGTATGTAAAACAACTATTCAGTCTGGGGATGTATCATGCTGTATGAAGATCGACTGGTTATTCTGGGAATGTATGATGATGCTGTATAAAGAACAACTGGTTAGTATGGGATTGTATGATGCTCTATGAAGAACAACTGGTTAGTGTGGGATTAAGTGATGATGCTGTATGAAGAACACCTGGTTATTCTGGGGCTGTATGATGATGCTGTATGAAGAACAACTGCTTAGTCTGGGGTTGTATGATGAACGTTGTATGAAAAACAATTGGTTAGTCTGGGATTGTATGGTGGTACTGTATGAAGAAGAACTGGTTAGTCTGGATTTGTGTGACAATATATGAGGAATAACTGGTTTTTGTGGGGTTGTGTAATGATGCTATATGAAGAACAACTGGTTAGTCTGGGGCTGCTTCATGATGCTGTATGATGAACAAATGTTTAGTTTAGGGTTGTATGATGATGCTGTATGTAAAATATCTATTTAGTCTGGGGATGAATCATGCTGTATGAAGAACAGCTGGTTATTCCAGGAATGTATGATAATGCTGTATGAAGAACAACTGGTTAGTATGGGGTTGTATGATGCTGTATGAAGAACAACTGGTTAGTCTGTGGTTACGTGATGATGCTGTATGAAGAACAACTGGTTAGTTTGGGGTTGTATGATGATGCTGTATGTAAAACAACTATTTAGTCTGATGTATCATGCTGTATGGAGAACAACTGGTTATTCTGGGAATGTATGATGATGCTGTATAAAGCAAAAATGTTAATCATTATGTTGCATGATGCTGTATGAAGATCAACTGGTATTCTGGGATTAAGTGATGATGCTGTGTGAAGAACAACTGGTTAGTTTGGGTTGCATGATGATGCTGTATGAAGAACAACTGCTTAGTCTGGTGCTGTATGATGATGTACGGAAAACAATTGGTTAGTCTGGGATTGTATGGTGATGCTGTATGAAGAACAACTGGTCAGTCTTGATTTGTATGATACTATATGTGGAACAACTGGTTAGTGTGGGGTTGTGTAATGATGCTATATGAAGAACAACTGGTTAGTCTGGGGCTGTTTCATGATGCTGTATGATGAACAAATGTTTAGTTTAGGGTTGTATGATGCTGTATAAAAGGCAATTGGATAGTGTGTGGTTTTATCATGATGATGTATCAAAGAAAAACTTGTTAGTCAGGGGATGGAACATTCTGTATGAAGAAAACTGGTTTTTGTGAGGCTGTATGATGATGCTTTATGATAAACAACTTCTTCGTCTAGTCTTGTCTGATGATGCTGTATAAAGAACAATTGGTTAGTGTTGGTTGTACGATGTATGAAGAACAACTAGTTAGTCTTGTGTTTTATGATGATGCTGTATGAAGAACAACTAGTTAGTCTGGGGTTGTAAGATTATGTTTTATGAAGAACAGTTGGTTAGGCTGGGGTTGTATGATGAATCTGTATGAAGAAGAACTGGTTAGATTGGGTTGTATGATCATGTTGTATGAAAAACAACTGTTTACTCTTGGGATGTATTATGCTGTATCAGGAACAACTGGTTAATCTTGGGTTGTATGATGATGCTCTATGAAGAACAATTGGTTAGTCTGGGGTTGTATGATGCTGAATGAAGAACAACTGGTTAGTCTGTTTCTAAATAATGATGCTGTATGAAGAACAACTGGTTAGTCTCTTGCATGATGATGATAATGAAGAATAAGGGTTAGTGTGGGGTTGTATGATGATTCTGTCTGAAGAACAACTGGTTAGTCTGGGGTTCTATGATGAGGTTGTATGAAGAACTGTTTAGTCACTGATTGTATGATGGTGTATGAAAAATAATTAGTTACTCTGGCGCTATATGATGATGCAGTATGAAGAACAACTGGTTAGTCTGTGGTTGTATTATGATGCTGCATGAAAAACAATTGGTTAGTATGGGATTGTATGATGATGCTGTATAAAGAACAACTGGTTAGTCTGGATATGTATGATGCTGTTTGAGGAACAAATGGTTTGTCGGGGGTTGCATGATGATGCTATATGAACAACTGGTTCTTTTGGGGCTGTTTGAAGAAGCTGTATGATGAACAAATGTTTAGTTTGGTGTTCTATGATCCCGCTTGAAGAACAACTGGTTAGTGTGATGTTGTATAATGATGATGAATGAAAACTGGCTAGTCTGGAGTTGTATGATGCTGTATGAAGAACAACGGGTTAGTCTGGGGTTTTCGATGATGCTTTATGAAGAAAAACTATTTAGTCACTGGTTGTATGATGCTGTATGAAGAATTCTGGTTAGTGTGGGGTTATAAAATGATGATGTATTAAGAACAACTGTTTAGTCTGGGGTTGTATGATGATGCCTTGTGAAGAACAACTGGTTAGCCTGGGGTTTAGGATTATGTTGTATGAAGAACATCTGTTTATTCTTCGCTTGTATGTTGATTATATATGAAAAGCAATTGTTTAGTCTGGGATTGTATGACGATGGTGTATGATGAACAACTGGTTAGTCTGGATTTGTATGATGCTATAATAGAAACAACTGGATTGTCTTGCGTTGCATGATTATGCTATACGTAGAACAAATGGTTAGTCTGGGACTGATTATGCTGTAAGAGGAACAAATGCTTAGTTTGGGATTGTATGATGCTGTATGAAGAACAATTGGTTAATATGAGGTTGTATGATGATGATGTATGAAGAAAATCTTGGTAGTCTGGGGTTGTATGATGCTATATGAAGAACAACTGGTGAGACTGGGGTTGTATGATAATACTTGATGATAAACAACTGGTTTGTCTTGGGTTGTCTGTTGATGCTGTATGAAGAACAACTGGTTAGTGTGGGTTGTATGATGTATGAAGAACAACTGGTTAGTGTTTTATGAATAACAGTTGGTTAGGCTTTGGTTGTATGATGATGCTGTATGAAGAAGAACTGGTTAGTTTGGGGTTGTATGATGATGCTGCATGAAAAACTACTGTTTAGTCTGGGGATGTGTTATGCTCTCCGAAGAACAACTGGTAATCTGGGGTTGTATGATGATGCTGTAAGAAGAACAACTGGTTAGTCTTGGGCTGTATAATGCCGTATAAAGAATAACTTGTTAGTCTGTGGCTAAATGATTATGCTTTATGAAGAGCAACTGGTTAGTTTGGGGTTGTATGTTGATGTTGTATGAAGAATAACTGGTTAGTCTGGGGTTGTATCATGATACTATATGAAAAAGTTTGGTTAGTCTGGGCTTGTATGATGATACTGTATGAAGAGCAACTGGTTAGTATGTTTTTTATGATGCTGTATGGGGAACAACTGGTTTGTCTGGGGTTGTATGGTGATGCTATATGAAAAAGAACTGGTTAGTCTGGGGCTGTTTGAAGAAGCGGTATGGTGATGATGTATGATAAACAAACGTTTAGTTTGGGTTGTATTATGCTGTATGAAAAACAACTAGTTAGTGTGAGGTTGTATGATGATGTATGAAGAAAAATTGGTTAGTCTGTGGTTGTATGATACTTTATGAAGATCAAATGGTTAGTCTGGATTTGTATGATGCTATATGAGAAACAAATGGTTTGTTTGGGGTAGTATGATGAAGCTATATGAAGAGCAACGGGGTAGTCTGCGGCTATTTGAGGAAGCTCTATGATGAACAAATGTTTAGTTTGGGGTTGTATGAGGCTGTATGAAGAACAACTGGTTAGTGTGAGGTTGTATGATGATGCATGAAAAAACTGGTTAATCTGTGGTTGTATAATGATGCTTTGTGAAAAACAACTGTTTACTCTGGGGTTGTCTGATGATACTGCATGAAGAACAACTAGTTAGTGAGGGATCGTATGTCGTATGAAGAACAACTGCTTAGCCTGGGGTTTTATGATGATACTGTATGAAGAACAACTAGTTAGTCTGGGGTTGTATAATGATGTATAATGAAGAACAGTTCGTTAGTCTTGGGTTGTATGACGATGCTGAATGAAGAGCAACTGGTTATTTTCATGTATGATGATGCTGTATGAAAAGCATCTGTTTACTCTGTGGTTGTATTATGCTGTATGAAGAATAACTGATTAGTCTGGGATTATATGATGATGCTGTATGAAGAACAACTATCTGGTGTGGGGTTTTATGATGCTGTATGAAGAACAACTTGTTAGACTTTCTTTAAATGATGATGCTTTATGAAGAACAACTGGTTAGTCTGGTGTTGTAAGATGATGCTGTATGAAGAACAAATGGTTAATCAATGTTTGTGTGATGCTGTATGAAACATAACTGGTTAGTGTGAAGTTATAGGATGACACTGTATGAAGAAGAAATGGTTCGTCTTGCGTTGTTTGATGATGCTGTATGGAGAACACCTGGTTTGTCTGGGGTTTCATGATGATGCTGTATGAAAAACAGTAGGTTAGTTTGGGATTGTGTGATGATGCTGTATGAAGAACAACAGGCTATCCTGGATTTGTATGATGCTGTATGAGGAAACACTTTTTAGTCTTGGGTTGTATGATGATGCTTTATGAAGAACAATTGGTTAGTCTGGGGTTGTATGATGATGCTTTATGAAGAACAACCAGTTAGTCTGGGGTTGTATGATGATGCTCTATGAAAAACAATTGGTAAATCTGGGATTCTATGATGACGCTGTATGAAGAACAACTGGTTAGTCTGGATTTTTATGATACTGTATGAGGAACAACTAGTTTCTTTTGGGTTGTATGATGATGCTATATGAAAAACAAGTGGTTATTTACGGGCTGTTTGATGGTGCTGTATGATGAACAAATGTTTATTTTGGGGTTATGTTATGCTCTATGATGAACACCTAGTTAGTGTGAGGTTGCATAATTATGCATGAAGAAATACTGGTTAGTCTGGGGTTGTAGGATGCTGTATGAAGAACAACTGGTTAGTCTGTGATTGTATGATGAAGCTTTAAGAATAACTTGTGGTTAGTCTGGGGTTGTATGATGATGCTTTATGGAGAACAACTGGTTAGTCTGGGGTTGTATGATGATGCTCTATGAAAAACAATTGGTTAGTCTGGGACTGTATGATCAGGCTGTATGAAGAACAACAGGTTAGTCTGGATTTGTGTGATGCTCTATGAGGAACAGCTGGTTAGTCGGGAGTTGTAAGATGATGCTTTATGAAGAACAACTGGTTAGTCTGGGGTTGTATGATGATGCTTTATGAAGAACATCTGGTTAGTCTGGATTTGTATGATACTATATGAGGAACAACTGGTTTCTCTAGGGTTGTCTGATGATGCTAAATGAAGAACAGCTGGTTAGTCTGGGGCTGTTTGATGATTCTGTATGATGAACAAATGTTTAGTTTGGGGTTGTACTATGCTGTTTGTATGAAGAACAACTGGTTAGGGTGAGGTTACATGATAATGTATGAAGAAAAACTGGTTAGTCTGGGTTGGAGGATTAAGTATGAAGAACAACTGGTTGGTCTGGAGTTGTATGATGATGCTTTATGATAAACAAATGGTTAGTTTGGGTTTGTCTGATGATGTTGTATGAAGAACATCTAGTTAGTGTGGGGTTATATGATATATCAAGAACAGCTGGTTAGTTTGGGGTTGTATGATGAAGATGTAGGAAGAACAACTAGGTAGTTTGGGGATATATGATGATGTTTTCTGAAGAACAGTTGGTCAGTCTGAGGTTGTATTATGATGTATAAAGAACAACTGGATAGTTTGGGGTTGTATGATGATGTTGTATGAAGAACGTCTGGTTAGTCTGGGGTTGTATGATGCTATATAAAGAACAACTGTTTAGTCTAGGGTTGTATGATGATATATGGAGAACAACTGGTGATTGAATGATGATGCTGTATGAAGAACAACTAGTTATTGTGGGGTTGTATGATGATGTTTATGAACAATAACTGGTTAGTCTGAGGTTGTGTGATGATGCTCTAAGAAAAAAAAACTGGTTAATATGTAGTTTTTTGATGATGCTGTATGAAGAACTACTGGTTATTCTGTGATTGCATGATGCTGTATGAAGAATACCTGGTTAGTGTGGGGTTATATGATGATGCTTTATGAAGAGCAAGTAGTTAATGTGGGTTGTATGATGATGTTGTATGAAGAACACCTGGTAAGTCTGGGGTTGTATGATGATGCCCTATGAAATACTATTAGTTAGACTTGGATTGTATGATGACGCTGTATGAATAACATCTGTTTAGTCTAGATTTTTATGATGCTTTATGAGGTACAACTCGTTTGTCTGGGGTTGTATGATGATGATATATGAAGAACAACTGGTTAGTTGGGGCTGTTTGGAGATGCTGTATAATGAACAATTGTTTAGTTTAACTAGTTGTAGGATGTATGAAGAACAACTGGACAGTGTGAGGTTTTATGATGATGTATGAATAAACATTGGTTTCTCTAGGGTTGCATGTTGATGTATGAAGAACCACTGGTCAGCCTGGGGTTGTATGATGATGCTTTATTGAAGAACAACTGGTTAGTCTGGGGTTGTGTGATGATGCTGTATGAAGAACAACTGGTTAGTGTCGGATTGTTTGATGTATGAAGAACAACTGGTTCGTCTGTGGTTATATGATGATGCTGTATGAAGAACAACTAGTTTGTCAGGGGTTGTGTGATGAGGTTTATGAAGAACAGTTGCTTAGTCTGGGGTTGTATGATGATACTGTATGAAAAACAATTGGTTAGCTTGGGGTTGTATGATGATGCCGTATGAAAAACTACTATTTAGTCTGGGGATGTATTATGCTGTATGAAGAACAACTGGTTAGTCTGGGGTTGTATGATGATCTTTATGAAGAACGAATGGTTAATAAGGGGTTGTATGATGATGCTGTATGAAGAACAAGTCGATAGTCTGGGGTTGTATGATGATGCTGTATGGAGAACAACTGTTTAGTCACTGGTTGTATAATGCTGTATGAATCATTACTGGTTAGTGTAGGGTTATATGATGATACTGTATTAAGAACAACTGGT
>JAUUDZ010411404.1:0-15084 GCA_032361705.1 Panulirus versicolor | reverse complement strand
ACACAAATCCATTTGTTTTTCTAAGAATTTCTCACATACATTCTTCAAAGCAAACACCTGATCCTCACATCTACCACTTCTGAAACCACGCCGCTCTTCCCCAATCTGATGCTCTGTACATGGTTCACTTAGCTCTATGATTACTGCTGGTTCACTTATCTTTATGATTACTGCTGGTTCAATTACCTTTATGACTAATGCTGTTTCACCTACCTTTATGATTATTGATGGCTCACTTACCTTTATGACTTCTGCTGGTTAACTTACCTTTATGACTACTGCTGGTTCACTTACCTTAATGATTACTGCTGGTTCATTTACCTTAATGACTACTGCTGTTTCACCTACCTGTATGACTACAGCTGGCTTGCTCATCTTGAACAACACTAAAGATCATAAAAGAGTACACTGTAAAACAAGGCTAGGATCAAAGTTATATATTTTTCTGTGGTAACTGTTGATTAACTTCTTAATGTATTAAGATACTATACT
Source organism: Panulirus versicolor (assembly GCA_032361705.1). NCBI lineage: Eukaryota > Metazoa > Arthropoda > Malacostraca > Decapoda > Palinuridae > Panulirus > Panulirus versicolor. The sequence continues at coordinate 14,592 of JAUUDZ010411404.1, read as the reverse complement.
ACACATTCTTACCTTCAACACGCTGTTCATCAGGTGTAATAGTGGCACACTTTATACCAACATTATACTTCTTGATAGCCATGGCCGAGTCAATTGTCACCTGGTCATCTGTCTGGTCACGATATGGCAGGCCCAAGTCGTAGTACTTGCAATCAATCTTCAATAAATAGCCATGTTAAGACTCAGTGAATGCATTACATGAAAATTAATCAAATGGAAGATCCAGTAATCAGTGTAATTTTTTTTTCTAAATGTTCACCATTTTCTTTCTTTAACAAGGTAGCATCAGAAACAGATGAAGAATGGCCTCACTTACTCAACTCTACTCTCTTGTTATCATGTAGGATGCAATGAAACCCACACCTCCTATCTACAGCCAAGCTCCAGAGATCTTTTAGTGCTTCCCCTGGCTATTTCACATCCACTGGATAAACCTATTTACAGAAAGGCCCACTTGCAAATCATATCACTCCAATTCTTTTCGTACCATGCATGCCTCACACCCTCCTGCATGTTCAGGCCCCAATATCTCAATGCATCTTTCAATCCATCTTCCTATCTCATCCTTGGTCTCTTCTTCCTCCTTGTTCCCTCCACTTCAGACACAAATGTCTTTATAATCAGTCTCTCCTCACTCATCCTCTACATCCTGTTAAGCTCTCTGAACCATATTCCACTTACTACCACATTTCTCTCTCTCTCTCTCTCTCACCTTGTCATTTGTAACTTGAGCAATCCTCCTTACATATGCTGTCCTCAGACATTTAATTTCTAAAATATCTACATTCTCCTGTACTTTTACTTTTAGGGCCCATGACTCGCATCCAAACAGCCCATCAAGCGTACTATACCATCAATCATATCCATATTTACCTTCAGAGACAGTGACCTCTCCTTCTACACATTCCTCAAAGCATCTACGATCTTTGCCCTTTCCAATAACCTATGTTCACTTCTCTTCCCACAGTTCCCTCTGCCCCATGACCACTCCCTAATACCTAAAACACTCCACTTCCTCCAAGTCCTCTCCAATCAAAGTTACGCTTAAACCAACCTGTGTCTCTCCTTACTAAACCTTATAGTCTTACTTTTAACATTTACTTTCAACTTCATCCTTTCACACATTCCCTCTAAACTTGGCACCAGAGCTGCAACATCTGCAGAGAGAAATTAACTCACCTCCCAACCTCCTGACACCCACCCTAAACAGACTAAAGACCCATATGTCTCTCCAATTACTTCATATCAACCTCTCTTACCAACCCATCCATAAACAAATTCAATTGCCACAGTAGCATCCCACACCCTTGACAGGGACCCACCTTTACCTAGAATCACTCCTCCTCCTCCTACTGATTTGCATCCACTTTACTCTCTTGAATAAACTCATTACTGCTTCTAGAGTTTTCCTCCCACACCACAAATTCATAACACTTGCATCTCAATCAACCCTATCATGTGCTTTCTTCAGGTCCATAAATGCTTCACACAAATCCTTCTCTTTCTCTAAGTATGTTTCACCCAGATTCTTTAATGCAAATACCTGATCCATTTATCTCCACATTGTTCCTCTCCAGTCTGATGTTCATGCCATCACCCTCTCAATCACTACTCTCTCTGAGAGCTTACCAGGTATACTCAAAAGACATGCTCCTGTAATATGAGCAGTCATTTCTCTTCCACTTGCATTTATATAATGCTACTATACAATCCTTTCAATAGTCCTGAGACACTTCAACGTGATCCACACCTACACTGAAAATCCTGACTAACAAATTAACAACAACGTAATACTTTCTAGAGAAATTCAACAGCATTCCCATCCACTCCAGCTGCCTTGTCATACTTTACCTTATGCAAGGCTTTCACCACTTTTTCCCAATACTATTCACCATGACTATCTCAAGTGAGTCAAGCAAAAGTAACCTTCTTATAGTGGAAATAAGAACCATGAATGAGAGAGAATCAGATAGTGAAGATGAAGAGGAAGAAAATGAGACAAAACTTATAAATGGCAAAAGTAAAATGAAAGTAATTCAGGAGAAAACCACAGAAAAATGAAAAAACAGAATCTCAGGTCAGTCAACTTATAGCACCTCTTACAGAGGAAATAATGATGAAATGGAAAATAAAGACAATATCAATGCAAGATGATGTGCAAATAAAGGCAATAAGCAAAGAATGGGACAGAAGGGTGGTAGATAAAATTTGGGATTTATGTAACTCAGGGAAACCCTGCATGAGAAGAAAGTGCATACTAGTTAATAAATACAGGCATAAACATCTAAAACTATATATAAAGATACACTACTATGGGAACTATAGAGATAAAGGATGAGGAAAGAATCAATGTGAATTCAAGCATGTCATAGTAAGCAGGCAATCTAATGCATGCAGAAACTGTAGATGGGGTAGCAAATGCAGATTCTTGCATCAACCTGGATAAACAGTGTTAAGAAAGCTACTCAAATATGATAATAAATAATCAAAGGAAAATAGTTATATGCATGAATTAAAAATTGCATTTATGGAAGTAAGACACACAAACAAAACTGAATGCAACGGTCACAAAGGCAAGACAATAGAGACTGGAGACTAAGGAGGGAGAAGAACTAAGAAAGAGACAATAGAAGAGATAACCGAACCAACAGAAACGGAAATATGACAAATATGGATAAAAGTAACATGACACACCTGCTAACCATTTTTTAGTGGAGATGCTAATGGAATTATCAAGACACATAATGCATCAAAAAATTAAAATAATATGCATTAATGAACAGACATTACCAAACAAACCAGTTCTGATAAGGAAATATATAACATAAGAATGAGCCTTGAAAATATTCAGCATTAAGTTACAAAGTCTATCAACTGAAAAATATCAGAATTCAGACTAAATTCAAAATTAAGAGATTTCAACATAATTATAATAAATTCTACTGAAATATGGACAAATGCATGATAAGCAAAGAAGATCTATAAAGATATGAGACCTTTATTACTGACAAAGAGAAAAATAAGCAAGGTGGGGTAGTAATATACATAAGAAGCAAATTTGATGCAAAACTTAGTGAAACTATCTTACAAGAATGTGAATCATTAGTAGCAAGCATCAGCAGTAAGATTACGTATTTAATATAGTAATGTACAGACCATCCACAACTAAAATGGAAAAGTTTAGCATGAAACTAACAAAAACTGGAGAAATACTAAGGGACAATGAAATGACAATTTGGACAGATTTCAACTTTGATTTTGTATTGGGAATACATATGTAATTACAGAGTTAAAAAAGAGAACAGTGCACTGGCTGATGAAACAGAGCAATTAATTGGGCTAAATAGCTGATGGAAGGCCTACAACCTAACACAAATAATAAACAAACCAAATTAGAAATGAAAGCACATTAGATCTGATTTTCACAAATGATACAGCTTTAATTACAGACTTAAGAGGTCACATAAATTAGTATCTCTGACCATAAAATAATGAAGTGATTACTATCTACAGTGCTGAAATGGATACAGGCAAACGATGAAATAAATGATGTATCTATGCCAGGGAACTTTAACTTCTACCCTGATAAAATTATAAGGAATGAAGCAAATAATCTAATAGAAAATACACAATGACTGGATGGTCTGAATAATAGTATTGCAAAAACAAAAAAGGCAATGTAGATGAGATGGCCTTAAAACTAGGGCCAAGTGAAAGAAAGTATGACATGAAGAGAAAGATACCATTGGAGAGGAAACGGTGGATGTATGGAAGAAGAGAATGACAGAAAAATTGGTGTCCTGGAAAGGTCTGTAGGGCCTGGTTGTGGATAGGGAGCTGTGGTTTTGATGCATTACAAATGACAGCTACAGAATGGACGTGAGCCAATGTGGCCTTTCCTTTTCAGTTCCCAGTGCTACCTCACTAATGCTGAAAATGGCAATAAAGCATGAAAAAAAGTGACCAAATGAATTTAAATGATGTAACTACAGAAACATTCAAATGAAGATTAGACTCATGGCTTAAGACAATACTGGATGAACCTAGAGCAGATAACTATATCAGAAGAGTGGTCACAGAAAAAGATAACATTATACATCAAGCAAGACAAGTGAAGGAATATGGCGAGACATTTGAGAAAAACACTGTTCATCAATGAACAAATCAAGTGGTGAGTGAAATGTGCTACCCTTGTCACCATGGCAAAATTTTCATAGTAGGTACTTGAAGGTATGTAGATGGTGGGTAGACAAAATTGGACAAAATAACTATAACAATAACACCTGTAACCAGAGAAACTCATTGCTAGTACAATGCTGATATGGGAAGGCCTCCAAAGCTTGACTGGACATGCACTGATAGAGGAGCTGGTGTTGTCATCCATGCTTTGGGGGCTGAATGACATAATCAGCACAGTGGGTGCTTATGCCCATTATCAGAGTAAAACCAACCAACTGACTTTTGTCTCTTTCCTATAAATTTTGATAAATCTTAAAAATAGCACATCTATAAAACAATAAGAATAACTTAGAGATCTTATTCATATAGTAACATAAAAATATACAGTACAAACATATTTGATCCCAGAACAAATGTTATCTACAACATATTTTCCAGATAATTTTCTGACGTTATAACCAGTAAGTAATTTCAAAATACTGTTTAGACATCATCTAGTTCAAAATGACCTGCTTACTGATAGGAATGAGGAGAAGGCTAAAACATTGGCCAGACAGTAGAAAACGGGTCAGAAATTTTTGCATGATGTCTCATTGTTTGATAATGTTGGAATGAGACCTTTTCTGCTGGCTGTACATTAGCCTTTAATTCTAAGAGGTCCACAACAAGAAATGTGAATGAATAAGAACAGATGACAATAAAGCAGTTAAGGAAGGAAACTGTAAAATCTAACTTTCTGAAGTTTAATGAAAAATTGAGAAATATCAATAAAAGAGTATAAAATGACATTTAAGATGGTATAGAAACAGACAAAATGTGCATTAATAATGGGTATCACAGAGATACAAGCTTCTTATGTACATTAGTGCTGTGTCTCAAAACAACATCTTTTACTTTATGATAGATTAGAAGATTTTTTGGTAATAATCATTTTTCTTCTATGTTCAAGGCTCCAGTCATGAATAAAAATACATATCAAGTCTGAGCCTTACTTGAAATATAAAAAGGTTTATGAAAGGGAAAAAAGAGAAAATAAAAAAATAACAAAGTATTTAAAAATTTTGAAGAAAGTGAAAAACCTGTCTTTTAAACTGTGCCAGCTCAGAGTTATTGGGAAAGAAATGAGAAGGTAGAGAGTCCCATAGCTTTGAAGAGTAAGAAAAGAAACAGTTATCAAAATGGCCAATCATTGAGTTGCCATCGGCAAGTTAATCCTTACTGATGTTCTGTCAGGTAATTAGACAATAAAACTTTTTTTTTGTATTAATACCTTAATCTCTCTATACAAAACCCCACAATCTAGATGGCTACAATCCTAGAACCAAAACAAATCAATTCCAACAAAATGAGACAATGCATCCTGCAGTGTGTCACCTTAAGGTAGGGGAAGATGAGGGACTCTTTAATCTTCTCCCATATGATACGGGTCATTTCATCACCATCCAGTTCCACAACGGGGCTAACAACTTCAATTCTCTTATCAGAAGAGTCTGAAAGAAAACGCCTTGTTATGATAGTAAATCTGCAAGGATGCAATTAGTAGATAAGCTGCACAAGAATGGATGAAGCACATGCATCTGGATTTGAGTACTAAATACTTACTTCCTACCTCCACAGTCCCTTCTATCTTTATGGGGCTCCCACAGTGCTCTGAAAGCTGGCCATATCTACCAGGCAGGACCACAGGTCATGATAAGTATCACTGATGAGAGTGCATCTTCATTGGAAGTGATGGGTGACCGAGCAGTCATTCATTCATGAATCAGTGTTTGCAGTGTTGTAGGGATGGGTTATGTCCCAAACACAGCTGGTATAGTAAGATTATAGTATGTCTTGGGTATGTAGTTTCTGTTGAGTGTGTCTGGTGGGCAGTGTTTAAGAATGAGCTAGGAAGGCAGTTGTTTGGCACTTGTCAAGGCTTTCAGCACGAGTGTGTTTTATCTAAGTGGTGTTTGTTGGAGGTGGGCCCATGATTTTGTGAGTAAAGGTTGATGAACTGTGAGGCAAGGGCAAGATTTCCAATTCTACTTGTGTGTTCGTGGTTTGTTATGGAGTGGTTTGGATAGGAGGAGTCTAGTGATGTTGCAAATAATTGAGTGCTAAGCATGTTGAGGTGAAGTTGTACTGAGAGGATCTTTTTCACTGTGAATGTGTTTGTGGTTGGTGGGCAGCCAGTTACTGTTCTGAGTGCTTCATTGTGTATGTTTGAAACTCTACATACTTTGGAGAGGGTGCACAACCAAGCAGGAGAGGTGTAGTAAGGGTGGAGTGGATGAAGTGTTTGAAGAGGATGTTTAGGGATTTTTTCCTTGTCCAAATCTGGTACCAGATAGTCTTCTAAAGGCATTTAGTTTGTATGTTGCTTTTGTGTTGATGTCTTTGGGGTGGGGAATGAATGTTGAGAGTGTATAGTGTAAAGTCCAGAACAATTGGTGTTCTGTTTGGTGGGAGAAACTCTTCATGCAAGGCTACTGCAGGAAGTCAGTTGGATTCATGTCTGTCTAGAGTTATAAAAGCTGAAGACTTTTAGGGAGATGCCAACATTCTGTTCTGGTGATCCATTGTTCCAACAGTGTAATGTAGTGCTGCATGTCTACTGTTGCTTCTGTGCTGTCATGGCACTGTGATGTGATTAAAGGTAATATACAAAAAATTGCTTCAGTCTTCACAATGATATAACGATGAGCAATGAAATAAATGGTACAAAAAAAGGAGAATAGCATACACATTGTGTCCTGCCTTGAGTGCAAGAGAAAAAAGCTAATGAGCTCATTAATATGTAAAGACTTATATACCATGATATCTGTCTTTGTCTAACACATTATACAAATCTTTAATTTTCCATAAGTCAGCAAATCTCAGTTACAGCACTAAAAAAATTCTAATTAATATCCAAAATTATGCAACAACATGCCCAAAAAAATCCATTCAGTTCATAACTTTCAAAGGAAACACCTAAGTGTATGAATACAGTTTCCATTGGGTACTGTTCTGAAGTTACTGAGCTAACAACAATGTGTCCAGAGAGAGACAGAAACAGAGGTGATGATATACAGGTTGTATATCCCTTATCCGAAATGCCTGTGACCTGTGTTTCAGATTTTGGATTTTTTCGGATTTTGGAGTATTTGCATTATGAGATATGTCGGAAACAGGGTGGTGTGGAAACAAACGGGTTAGTACTGAGACATACTTCAATGCTTCAACTGTTCAATGGTCTTCCTCAGGAGATACTAATTCCAGCAATCGATGGGACTGTGTTCCCAGCAAGTGATGGACACCTGGTAGGACACCTTGCCGTGTTGCTCTCAGATTGGATTGCTTGTTCTGCTGCCTCCATCCATTCACAGCAATTTCCGCTGCCTGACGTGACCAGCAGATAAACCCAGACCTTGTGTCAATGTTGTTCTTAATCCCTTCCTCTAGGTAAGCTTTCACTCTGTCACTAAATGGTTTGTCACTTGCCAGTAGTTGCCTTGGTGTTGACCATTTAGAGATAGAGTGAAAGCTTACCTAGAGGAAGGGATTAAGAAAAACGTTAACACAAGGTCTGGGTTCATCTGCTGATTATGTCATGCAGCAGAGATTGCTGTGAACAGGTGAAGGCAGCAGGACAAGCGATCCAATCAAAGAGCAACAAGACAAGACGTCTGACCAGGTGACCATCCCTTGCTGGGGAATATGGTCCCACCAAATGCTGGAAGACTGTTGAATGGTTGAAACATTGAGGTATGTCTCAGCTCTAACCTGTTTGCTTCCATACCATTCTGTTTTCCACATTTGTCATGATGTAAAATAGATAATGATATATCTTGGGGATGGAGTCCAAGTCTAAACACAAAATCCATTTATGTTTCATATACAACTTTTAGCCTGAATGTAATGCATACAATATTTTTAAGAATTTTGTGCATGAAACAAGGTTTGTGAAACACTGACCATCAGAAATCTAAGGTTTCAAAACCTCAGCCACTCATGTGGACAATCTGTGGTTGTTTGGCATCACCTTCATTCCTGATTCTGAATCTATAAGCAACTGATAAGCAATCATTTTCTTACAATTATTCACACAAAGCAGAGAATAAGCAAAAAACAGTGAGTAATGCAAATGGGTCTGGCAGTGACAATGGTTTGTAACAAACTGGTGCCAACAGAGCATCAGACCCCAGCATGGGAAGGCGAAGTGAGGTGTTTAAATTTCCACTTGTAACATCATGTAACTGCTCAAAAAGTTTTGGATTTCAGAGCATTTCAGATTTTCAGATTAGGGATGCTCAACCTGTAATGTCCCATATTCACATTTGCAGTGGCAAGACACAAAAAGATGCTCTTATGTAATCTATATATAATTAACCTTGATTGACCAGTGAACCTCAATGGTATTGAGGTACTGAAAAAGAAAGTTGGCTGTTCTCTCATCCTTAGTAGGTTTCACTGAATGGAAGCTAAGGTCACTGTAATGGTGAAGTACATTCTTCCCCCTGATATCCATGTGACTCAAAACAAACTAAAACAGATCTCTTTCATATTAGCTCTCTTCTGCAGGTCCCTGATGACTGCAGCAGCACTTTGATTTTCTGTAAATAGGTATCTGCCAAGATGGAAGCATATGTGTAGTCCTACACCAGCTACCCAGCCCTCCTCCTGGCATGTGATATCATAGCATAAAGCTACTTGCCAATTTTAGGAGCTAGCCAGTTTTTTTTTCTTGCTGAACCAGAAGAATGATTTTTTTAAATTGTCATTAATCACAGTGTGCCAAGCATACTATCCAACAGAACTATTATAACTCTATACTTGCTGATCATGTTATTCAACCACTTCTCTGCTGCACATATATATTCGTAATCAGAGAAGATGTGGCATGACAAAAGGTCATACCAGTGCAAAAAGCATGTAGGTTACACAAGTCAGGGAAGTTTGGCACATCTAATTAGCATCCCCCCAGAAGGAGGCCCCTTACAGCTTGTAGGTATTCCTTCATTGCGATGAAAGCACTGATTTGGACTTATATGGCTGATGCTTGATCAATCATGACAGAGGCTGTGAAGGGTTCATCCTAGCCTCTTTGTTTGTGGGTCCATAGGGTTCTGGGTTTAATCAAATTATCCAATGAGTAATCCCATGCTGTAACTGCAGATGAAATTGTAACTGCACTCATCTGTAGAGCTCATCATGGATTTCAGTAGCATGGAATGGCAATCAAGGACAGTACACTTCCCAATATCATGAAGTCTAATGAGATGGGTTACTTGTTTCTTGAGGGAGTCATCTAAATGGAGGTTCAAGTTTTTTTGAAAGATGACCTCTGCTTTTGCCTCAGCATCTTAACATTGAAATATGGTTAAGTCCTAAGGAAGTGGATTAATCTTGGTGAGATTAATTACCTAGTAAGGAGGAAAAGGGCATCATTGGCACCTTTGGTACAGAAATTGTTCTCATCTTTTCTCAATCTTCCACTTTCTTATTCAAAGTGAAATCAATGACCCTGGAATGTAAGTGTGACCCTAAAAGAATGTTGTCTCCTTGGTCAATATCCAAAGCTTTTGGTAATGCTGCAGAGGTGCTGATTTAATATTTTGAAGGGTAAAGTGAGATACCATGCTATTCCTCAAGGTCTTTCACATCAAGGTAAGCAAACAAGGCTTTGTAGAGTACCTGTGAAGGTGCCATAATCCGTGAACAAAATGTTGAGCTCACTTAAGAGGCATTCTAGATTTGTTTGAGAGGCTAGATTAAACAAAAGAAGGGAAATATGATAAACCCATAGAACCCCTTAAGTTGAATCAATCTAAAGTTCACCAAAAATCAGAGTGAATGATGCCCCTGGGAGGAGGGATACTCTATGCACTGTATAGTTCCTGAAGTGTAGGGCTGGGGTAATAACAGTTTAAGAGTGAGGTGCTTGTAGTAAGCATAGTCTGATTGAAAGAACTAACAAGGTTGTGCTCAAATGTTCTGGAAATTTGGAAAAAATGAACAGACTGACCAAGAGGATGTACATGTCAAAAGTAGAGTGAGGAGACCTGAAGACAATGGTGATGATTAAAGACAAAGCTTAAAATCAATACAAATATGAAATATCCATGATTCCCTTTATGCCTCAAAGGACTTATAAGAGGCTTCAGTCATCTACAGATGAGCACAATAAACAATGTATAGCCTAGTTTAGCAAATCTCCTTTCAATTACCAAAAGAAAAAACATACATACATACATACACAACCCCAGTCTGCTAGGGGTATATCAATATAAAAACACCAAAAACATGTTTCTAGAAAATTACCCATATCTACCAAAAAACTTACACCATACACCTGTATACAATTCAATCCTCTCCATTTCAAACTAACCCCTCCCTCATCCCACCTCTTCTAACCAACATAGGAGAGAGAGAGAGTTCACATAGAAATGCAGACTACACAAATCCAAGAGAGGTAGTCTGGAAAAGTCTTCTTAAAAGCAGTAGAAGAAAAGGATAGCAAAGCAAAGGCTCTCTCCCCACCCTCAGGTCCCCCTAACAAAAATGCCAGACAGAAAACATGTAGAAAAAAAAAATACCTTGCAGGATTTATATGCCTGAAGGAAATTTTTATAGAAAAGTCATAAGGTAGAATGGACATGAACATGTCATGCATCCTATCACCACCAACATGCATCCCTTCCCTTTTTATGACGTGTGTAAGCACAGAGTGAATGTATAGATTTTGTAAAACCATATAGACTGAAAGAAGAAAGTGTCCTAAATTGTGATTTGGATATTAGGGGAAAATTACTGGAAGAAATGAGAGAATTTAAGTTTCTAGAAGATGTCTTGGCTAAGTGTGGTAATATGGGAGGAGAGATAAGGGAGAGAGAAGTACAGCATAGACAAGTCACTGGGTCACTTAATAGAATGGTGAAGGGCAGAAGTGTAAGTATGGAAGTGAAGAGAGGATTAAGGGAGAGCATAGTCCTCCCAACTCTGACCACTGCAGCCAAAACATGGAGTGAGTCAAAGAGGTGAAGAATCCAGGCTGTGGAAATGAGCTATTTGAAAGCATGTGGTGTAACTAGAAGAAATGAAGAAATGAAGGGGTGTATGAGAGATGTAGTATGGCAGGAAATGCAAAGGGAATGAATTGTGGGGTGGCAGAATGGGTCAAACATAATACTTTGAGGTGGTTTGGGCATGTGGAAAGAACGCAAAACTGGAAATTTACACGCAGAGTGTATGACAGCACAATTAAAGGGATTGGTGTGAGTGGAAAACCACCTGTGACATGGGCGAACAGAGTGGAGGAATACTGGAGGGAGGGAAATAGAGGGAGAATGCATGGAATGGTGTATGCAAGGTATGTATGTAAAGACAGGGATAAGTGGATTCTTTTGCCATGGCAACCACTTGATGGGAGTTCCCAGAGGGAATGGGCATCAGAGATATAGATAGATAGGAATAGACTTGATATATACTTCACTTCAAGTCCATAACTTACATTATTTGTGCCACCTTAATCACAATGACAATTTGGTGGTTATTCTCTTTGAATAATCAGCATGCCTTCTAACTTTTACCACACTAATCTGTGAACTCCTGGTACCTTCCAATATCACAAACAGCCTTGAAAAGACCCAATGGCTTTTTGCATTTGCATTCCTTTGTAAGCTACAGGTACCCACAATCTCCTTATAATTAGTACTGTAAACCTAGATCTAAGCTACAAGGATTTGTGGTCTCCTTATAATGAGTACTGTAAAGCTAGACCCAAAGCTACAGGTATTCGATCTTCTTATAAAGATTACCGTAAATATGTGTGCTGCTATGACCATAATGTGATGGGTTTTTATATTATGCAGGAGCACAGCACCGTAACTTACATCATATAGTATAATAACACAATACTTGGTTTTTAAATACCCAGATGTTTACATGTCACTACACAGTACTTAGTAACCTGGCTTTGTACACAGTTATGATGCTCAAAAATATAATTTAGCATAAAAAACTTTTTATTTATGTACCTGAGTTTTTAAAAGGAGTAAAAAAAATCTACACTGACATAGGAGCATATGCATGTTTCTTAAATGACTCCAGACAATAGACTGAGAGAGAGGCTAACATAATCCATTCTATCATTTTTTTCTTTAATTCAACTGGGTTGGATTATGTGCAGTCATCCATCCAACTTTGGTGGGAACTTATTTGACTAAGGTCCCATCCCCAAAGACAGACAAAATGAAAACATGCTCTATTTCCTAAGGTAAATATACACATTAAAGTGAGCATCACAGTACATCAAGTTTGGGAAGATTTTTTTTAACAATTTTTCTTAAAGTTTCTCCTCCCCCAGCAGCATTACCCCCAACGAGTGGTTACATCAGGTGGCTACAGTTGGCACACCATCACAGTCACTAGAATAGCACCACCAACTATTCCTGGCCTTTAGCCCACCTTTGCACTTCCACAGCCACCTTGGCAGTCATCCATTCCCAACTACAAGCCCCTACACTTCGTAATTATACACAGCTCCAACGACCTTCTTTTATCACTCTTTATTGTCTTTATAAGTTTAATGCCTCCAAGACTCAATTTCTACCCATCTCTCTATTGAAAACTCCTCACAGCTCTCATCTCTCCTTTGACAGTTCTGTAATTCCACCTCTTGACTCAATGAGTGAACTTGGTATTACTGTAACATCCACTCTTTCTTGAAAACCCCACATTACAGGAATAGCTAAGTCTGCCTCTAAGAAACTGGGTGTCCTGTACAGATATTGGAACTTCTCTTCTGAACAGTTGTTCCACTTATACAAGAGACTGAGTCATCCTTGTATGGAATATTGCTCTCATATTTGGGGTGGTTCTAACTCTGCATCCTTACTTGACAGAGTTGAGTTGAAAGCAATCTGCCTTATAAACTGTCCTAGGCTAACTTCCAAACTTGACCCCTTGCCTTGAGCCACAGTGTTGGTTCATTTTCCCTCTTCTATAGGTACTACTTTGGTTTTTGCTTCTGAAAGCTGGCTGCTTGTGTGCCCACACCACCAGCTAGACCACAAAATACTTGGTAAGCTGCTGCATCACATGATTTTGTGTGGCCATCACCAACTCAAGGGTGGGCCGTTTTGACAACTGCTTCTTTCCCTACAGGTCAAAGCTTTGGAACTCTCTGCCTTCCCATGTCTTTCCCAATAACTATGACCCAGCAAATTTCAAAAGACAGGTTTTTCACTTTCTCAAAAATTCATAAATACTCTCCCTTGTCTTTGATTTTTTCTGTTTCATAATTATGTCTACATTTCAAAGAAGGCCTGGCCTTGATATGGACTTTAGTCTGTGACTGGAGCCTTAAGAATAAAATAATGTATATACAGTTAAATTCACTAATATAGCCCTTGAATCTGAAAAAAACCTGGGTTGGTTATTAGCTTAAGGATGAAACAGAAGAGATTCTAGTTAAAATAGCAGGCATTTCTGTTATGTACTTTACAGAGGCAAAGAGGACACACTTTCTTTGAGATTCCTAACTCTGAGTCTTTTCCTATTCATACATAGAAAAGCAAATGGATTTGTAAGTAGCATTTATGGATCTAGAGAAGGCATATGATAGAGTTGATAGAGATGCTCTGTGGAAGGTATTAAGAATATTTGGTGTGGGAGGCAAGTTGTCAGAAGCAGTGAAAAGTTTTTATAGAGGATGTAAGGCATGTGTACGTGTAGGAGGAGAGGAAAGTGATTGATTTCTCAGTGAATGTCGGTTTTGCGGCAGGGGTGTGTGATGTCTCCATGGGTGTTTGTTTATGGATGGGGTTGTTAGGGAGGTGAATGCAAGAGTTTTGGAAAGAGGGGCAAGTATATAGTCTGTTGTGGATGAGAGAGTTTGGGAAGTGAGTCAGTTGTTCGCTGATGATACAGTGCTTATGGCTGATTCGGGTGAGAAACTGCAGAAGCTGGTGACTGAGTTTGGTAAAGTGTGGGAAAGAAGAAAGCTGAGGGTTAATGTGAATAAGAGCAAGGTTATTAGATACAGTAGGGTTGAAGGACAAGTCAATTACGAGGTAAGTTTGAATGGAGAAAAACTGGAGGAAGTGAAGTGTTTTAGTTATCTGCGAGTGGATTTGGCAGTGGATGGAACCATGGAAGCAGAAGTGAATCATAGGGTGGGGAAGGGGGCGAAAGTTTTGGGAGCATTGAAAAATGTGTGGAAGGTGAGAACATTATCCCAGAAAGCAAAAATGGGTATGTTTGAAGGAATAGTGGTACTGACAATTTTATATGGTTGCATGACGTGGGCTATAGATAGAGTTGTGTGGAGGAGGGTGGATGTGCTGGAAATGAAATGTTTGAGGACAGTATGTGGTGTGAGGTGGTTTGATCGAGTAAGTGATGAAAGGGTAAGAGAGATGTGTGGTAATAAAAAGAGTGTGGTTGAGA
>JAUUDZ010411393.1:0-15084 GCA_032361705.1 Panulirus versicolor | reverse complement strand
AACAGATCTACATCATTAGATTTACTGCCTTATCACCAGTCAAGATCGTTAGATTTATTGCTTTATAACAGGTCAAGATCATTAGATTTACTGTCATAAAACAGGTAAATATGATTTTATTTACTCGACAAAATCATTAAATTAGTCTAATAACAGGTCAAGATGATTAGACTTATAACATGTCATGTCATTAGATTTACTGCCTTATAACAGGTTAAGATCTCTATATTTATTGCTTTATTAAACGTCAAGGTCATTAGATTTAGATTTACTATTTCATAACAGGTCAAGATCAATAACATATCAAGATCATTAGATTCACTGCCTTGTCAAGGTCAAGATCATTAAATTTACTGCATTGTAACATGATATGATCATTATATTTATTTCCGAAGAACAGGTCAGGATCATTAGATTTAATACCATGTAACAAACATGTCATGTAATTAGATTTACTGCCTTATAACAGGTTAAGATTTCTATATTTACTTGCTTATGAAAGATGAAGGTCATTACTTCCTTGCAAACGGTCAAGATCATCAGGTTTACTGTCTTATAACAGGTCAATATCATTAGATATTGATATAACAAGTCGAGATCATTAAAGTTACTGCCATAACAGGTCAAGATTATTAGATTTACTACCTTGAACAGTTTAAGATATTTACTGCATTGTAAGGAGCTAAGATCATTCGTTTTACTGCTTTATAACAGGTCATAATTAGATTTGCTGCCTTGTAACAGGTCAAGATAATTAGATTTGCTGCCTTATAGCACGGCAAGATCTTTAGATTTACTGCCTTGTTACAAGCAGAGATCATTAGACACTGCCAAAATCATTAGATTTTAGCAGTGTCTAATAGATATAAAGATCTTGACATGTTAAAAGGTAGAGACTTTTAACATGTCAAGATCTTCATATCTAATCCCTTATATAACACGTCAAGATCATTAGATTTACTGCCTTCATTCCATTAGATTTACTTCCTTTACTGCTTTATAAAAGCCTAATAACAGGTTTACTGCTTTGTAACATGTCATGTCATTAGATTAACTGCCTTATAACAGGTTATCTCTAGATTTACTGCCTTATCAAAGGTCAAGGTCATTAGATATACTTCCTTGTAAACTGTCAAGATCATCAAGTTTACTGCCTTATAACAGGCCAATATCATTAGATTTTGTCATATAACAGGTAAAGATGATTAGATTTACTGCCTTATAACAGGTTAAGATTTCTATTTTTACTTGTTTATAAAAGGTGAAGGTCATAGATTAATTCCTTGCAAACAGTCAAAATCATCAGGTTTACTGAGATCAATATCATTAGATATTAATATAACAGGTAAAGATAATTAGATTTACTGCCTTGTAACTAGCCATGTCGAGATCATTAAAGTTACTGCCATAACAGGTCAAGGTTATTAGATTTACTGCCTTATAACAGGTCAAGATTATTAGACTTAATGTCAAGATCTATTTACTGCATTGTAAGAGATTAAGATAATTCGTTTTACTGCTTTATAACAGGTTATAATTAGATTTGCTGCTTTGTAACAGGTCAAGATCATTAGATTTGCTCCCTTATAGCACGGCAAGATCTTTAAATTTACTGCCTTATTACAAGCCGAGATCATTAGACACTGCCAAAATCATTAGATTTTCTACCTTTTAACAATTTAAGATCTTTATATCTACACGTCAAGATTATTCGATTTACTGCCTTGTTCAAGATAATTAGATTTACTTCCTTGTAATACGTTAAGCTTTACAGCTTTATCATCATAAGATTTACAGTCATATAACAGGTGATCATTAGATTTACTGCCTTGCAACATACCAAGTCATTAGATTTACTGCCTCATAACAGGTTAAGATCTCTATATTTATTACCTTGGAACCGGACAAGATTATTAGATTTACTGCCTAATAACAAGTCAAGATCATTAGATTTACTTTTTTGTAACATTTCATATCATTAGATTAACTGCCTTATAACAGGTTATCTCTAGATTTACTGCCTTATTAAAGGTCGTCATTAAATATATTTCCTTGTAAACTGTCAAGATCAGGTTTGCTGCCTTATAACAGGTCAATATCATTAGATTTTGTCATATAACAGGTAGAGCTGATTAGATTTACTGCCTTATAACTGGTCATTAGATTTAAAGATTCTGCCACATAATAGGTCAATATCAATAGATTTTCTGACTTGTAATAGGTCAAGATCATTAGATTTACTGCCTTATAAGAGTAGATTTATAAACATAATATTTCAGGATCATTAGATTTACTACCATATAACAGATGAAGATCATTAGATTTACTGACAAGAACATTAGATTTACTAAGTTACAAAACGTCAAGATTATTACATCTACTGCCATATAGAAAGTCAAGATTATTGGATTTACTCTTATAACAGGGCAAGATAATTATATTTACTGACTAATAACAGGTGAACATCAATAAGATTTACTCCTTTGTATCAGGTCAAGATCATTAGATTTTCTTACTTGTAATAGGTCAAGATCATTAGATTGACTGCTTTATAATAGGTCAAGATCATGTAACAGGTGAAGATCATTAGATTTACTGCCTCAGGAAAGGGCAAGATCATTACATTTACTGCCTTGTAACATATCAGGTCATTAGATTTACTGCCTTATAACAGATTAAAATCTCTATATTTACTGCCTTTTTAAAGGTCAAGGTTTTTAGATTTCCTGCCTTGTATCAAGGCAAGATCATTAGATTTATTGGCTTGTAACATGTCATTTCATTAGATTTACTGACATATTAGGTTCAGATCTTAGTATTTCCTTATTAAAGGTCGTCATTAGATATACTTCCTTGTAAACTGTCAAGATCAAGTTTGCTGCCTTATAACAGGTCAATATCATTAGATTTTTTCATATAACAGGTAGAGCTGATTAGATTTACTGCCTTATAACAGGTCAATATCATTAGATTTACTGTCCTATAACAGGTAAATATGATTTTATTTACTGGACACGATCATTGGATAATAACAGGTCAAGATGATTAGACATATTAGCCTTATAACATGTCATGTCATTAGATTTACTGCCTTATAACAGGTTAAGATCTCTATATAAACTGCTTTATTAAATGTCAAGGTCATTAGACCTTGTTTCATAACAGGTCAAGATCATTTGATTTACTGCCTCATAACATATCAAGATCATTGTAACATGTCAAGTCATTAGATTTACTGCCTCTTAACAGGTTAAGATCTCTATATTTACTGCCTTAGAACCGGACAAGATTATTAGATTTACTGCCTAATAACAGGTCAAGATCATTAGATTTACTGCTTTGTAACATTTCATATCATTAGATTAACTGCCTTATAACAGGTTATCTCTAGATTTACTGCCTTATTAAAGGTCGTCATTAGATATACTTCCTTGTAAACTGTCAAGATCAGGTTTGCTGTCAATATGAGTAGATTTTGTCATATAACAGGTAGAGATGATTAGATTTACTGCATTATAACTGGTCAAAATTATTAGGTTTAAAGATTTTGCCACATAACAGGTCAATATCAATAGATTTTCTGACTTGTAACAAGTCAAGATCATTAGATTTACTGCCTTATAAGAGTATATTTATAAACATATTCCAAGATTTACTACCATGTAACAAATGAAGATCATTAGATTTACTGACATTACTGACATTAGATTTACTACGTTACAAAACGTCAAGATCATTACATCTACTGCATTATAGAAAGTCAAGATCATTGGATTTACTCTTATAACAGGGCAAGATAATTAGATTTACTGCCTTTGTATCACGTCAAGATCATTAGATTTACTTACTTGTAATAGGTCATCATTAGATTTACTGCTTTATAATAGGTCAAGATCATATAACGGGTGAAGATCATTTGATTTACTGATCATTTGATTTACTTACCTGTAATAGGTCAAGATCATTAGATTGACTGCTTTATAATAGGTCAAGATCATATAACAGGTGAAGATCATTAGATTTACTGCCTCATGAAAGGGCAAGATCATTACATTTACTGCCTTGTATCATGTCAGGTCATTAGATTTACTGCTATAAAGCAGTATCAGGTTATGATCTCTATATTTACTGCCTTGGAACCGGACAACATTATTAGATTTATTGCCTTTTTAAAGATTTAGATTTACTGCCTTGAAATAAGGCAAGATCATTAGATTTACTGGTTTGTAACATGTCATTTCATTAGATTAGATCTCAATATTTGCTTATTAAAGGTCTTTGTAAACTGTCAATATTAGGTTTGCTACCTTATAACAGGTCAATATCATTAGATTTTGTCATATAACAGGTAGAGCTGATTAGATTTACTGCCTTATAACAGGTCATTATTTACTGTCATATAACAGTATTTACTGTAATATAACAGTAAATATGATTTTATCTACTGGACAATATCATTAGATTTACTGTCTAATAACAGGTCAAGATGATTAGACAGCCTTATTACATGTCATGTAATAAGGCTGCCTTCTCAGGTTAAGATCTCAATATTTACTGCTTTATTAAAGGTCAAGGTCATTAGACTTAGATTTACTGTTTCATAACAGGTCAAGATCATTGGATTTACTGCCTCATAACATATCATCATTAGATTTTCTGCCTTGTCATTTAATTTACTGCATTGTAACAAGACATAATTATTACATCTATTTCCTAAGAACAGGTGAAGATCATTAGATTTACTATTATGTCATATCATTACTATATTTCTATATCTACTTGCTTATAAAAGGTGAAGGTCATTAGATTTACTTCCTTACAAACAGTCAAAATCATCAGGTTTACTGTCTTATAACAGATCAATATCATTGATATAACAGGTAAAGATGATTAGATCTACTGCCTTGTAACTGGCCAAGATCACTGGATTGGCTAGATCATTCAAGTTACTGCCATAACAGGTCAAAATTATTAGATTTACTGCCTTATAACAGGTCAAGATTATTAGATTTACTGCATTGTAAGAGGCTAAGATCATTCGTTTTACTGCTTTATAACAGGTCATAATTAGATTTGCTGCCTTGCAACAGGTCAAGATCATTAGATTTGCTGCCTTATAGCACGGTAAGATCTTTAGATTTACTGGCTTATTACAAGCCGAGATCATTAGACACTGCCAAAATTAACAAGTTAAGATCTTTATACCTACTGCCTTATAACACGTCAAGATCATTAGATTTACTGCCTTGTTTAAGATAATTAGATTTACTTAATAGGTTAAGATTTACAGTATTTACAGTCATATAACAGGTCAAGATCATTAGATCTACTGCCTTGTAACATTTTAAGTCATTAGATTTACTTCCTCATAAAAGGTTATGATCTCTATATTTACTGCCTTGGAACCGGACAACATTATTAGATTTACTGCCTAATAACAGGTCAAGATCATTAGATTTACTGCTTTGTAACGTCATGTCATTAGATTAACTGCCTTATAACAGGTTATCTGTAGATTTACTGCCTTAATAAAGGTCGTCATTAGATATACTTCCTTGTAAACTGTCAAGATCATCAGGTTTGCTACCTTATAACAGGTCAATATCATTAGATTTTGTCATATAACAGGTAAAGATGATTAGATTATAACTTGGCAAGATCTACGTCAAGATCATTACATCTAATGCCTTATAGAAAGTCAATTTCATTGGATTTACTCTTACAACAGGGCAAGATAATTAGATTTACTTACTTGTAATAGGTCAAGATTATTAGATTTACTGCTTTATAATAAGTCAAGATCATATAACAGGTGAAGATCATTCGATTTACTGATCATTAGATTTATCATTAGATCATATAACAGGTGAAAATCATTTACTGCCTCAGGAAAGAGTCAGATCATTACATTTACTGCTTCGTAACATGTCAGGTCATTAGATTTACTGCTTTATATCAGGTTAAGATCTTTATATTTACTATCTTTTTAAAGGTCAAGGTTTTTAGATTTACTGGCTTGTAACAAGACAAGATCATTAGATTTACTGGCTTGTAACATGTCACTCCATTAGATTTACTTCCTTATATCAGGTTTAGATCTCAATATTTGCTTATTATTTACTATCATATAACAGGTAAATATGATTTTATTTACTGGAAACGTTCATCGGATTTACTGTCTAATAACAGGTCAAGATGATTAGACATATATTAGCATTATAACATGTCATGTCATTAGATTTACTGCCTTATTAGGTTAAGAGCTCTATATAAACTGCTTTATTAAAGGTCAAGGTCATTAGACCTTGTTTCATAACAGGTCATCATTTGATTTACTGTCTCATAACATATCAAGATCATTGTAACATGTCAAGTCATTAGATTTAGTGCCTCATAACAGGTTAAAATCTCTATATTTACTGCCTTGGAACCGGACAAGATTATTAGATTTACTGCCTAATAACAGGTCAAGATTTACTGCTTTGTAACATGTCACGTCATTAGATTAACTGCTTTATAACACGTTATTTCTAGAATTACTGCCTTATTAAAGGTAAACTGTCAAGATCATCAAGTTTGCTGCCTTATAACAGGTCAATATCATTAGATTTACTGCCTTATAACTGGTCAAGATCATTAGATTTAAAGGTACTGCCATATAACAGGTCATTATCAATAGATTTTCTGACTTGTAACAGGTAAAGATCATTAGATTTACTGCCTTATAACAATAAATTTATAACCTATTACATTTACTGCCTTGTCAAGGTCAAGCTCATTAAATTTACTGTAGCATGTCATATCATTAGATTTACTGCCTTATAACAGATTAAGATTTCTATATTTACTAGCTTATAAAAAGTGACGGTCATTAGATTTACTTCCTTCAAGATCATCAGGTTTGCTGTCTTATAACAGGTCAATATCATTAAATATTGATATAACAGTTAAAGATGATTAGATTTACTGCCTTGTAACTGGTCAAGACCACTAGACGGGTCGAGATTATTAAAGTTACTGCCATAACAGGTCAAGATTATTAGATTTACTGCCTTATTTGATGTCAAGATCATTATATTTACTTCATTGTAAGAGGATAAGATCATTCATTCTACTGCTTTATAACAGGTTTTAATTAGATTTGCTGCCTTGGAACAGGTCAAGTTCATTAGATTTGCTGCCTTATAGCAGGGCAAGATCATTAGATTTACTGCCTTATTACAAGCCGAGATCATTAGACACTGCCAAAATCATTAGACTTTCTACCTTTTAATAATTCAAGATCTTTATATCTACTGCCTTATAACACGTCAAGATCATTAAATTTACTGCCTTGTTCAAGATAATTAGATTTACTGTCTTATAACTCGTCAAGATCATTAGATTTAAAGTTACTGCCACATAACAGATTTTCTGATGTAATAGGTCAAGATCATTAGATTTACTGCCTTATGAGAGTAGATTTATAAACTTATATTTCAAGATCATTAGATTTCCTACCATATAACAGATGACGATAATTAGATTTACTGACATTTAATAGGTCGAAAACATTAGATTTACTACGTTACAAAACGTCAAGATCTACAACCTTATAAGAAACTCAAGGCAAGATAATTAGATTTTTGCCTAATAACAGGTGAACATCAATAGATTCACTTTTTTGTATCAGGTCAAGATCATTAGATTTATTTACTTGCAATAGGTCAAGAACATTACATTTACTGCCTTATAGAAAGTCAAGATCAATAGATTTACTACTTTATAATAAGTCAAGATCATATAACAGGTGATCATTAGATTTACTGCCTCAGGAAAGGGCAAGATCATTACATTTACTGCCTTGTAACATGTCATTCCATTAGATTTACTGCATTATATCAGGTTTAGATCTCAATATTTGCTTATTAAAGGTCAAGGTCATAGGTTTACTGCCTTATAAGAGATCAATATCATCAGATTTACTGTCATATGACAAGTAAATATGATTTTATTTACTGGACAAGATCATTAGATTTACTGTCTAACAACAGGTCAAGATGATTAGACTTATGTTAGCCATGTTATGTTATGATATGTTATATTATGTTATGATATGTTATATTATGTTATGTTATGTTATGCTATGTTATGTTAGTTATGTCATTAGATTTAATGACATAACTATATTTACTGCTTTATTGAAGGTCAAGGTCATTAGACTTAGATTTACTGTTTCATAACAGCTCAAGATCATTTGATTTACTGCCTCGTAACATATCAAGATTTACTGCCTTGTCAAGGTCAAGATCATTAAATTTACTACCTTGTCAAGGTCAAGATCATTAAATTTACTGCTTGTAACAAGACATGATCATTACATTTATTTCCTAAGAACAGGTCAAGATCATTAGATTCACTGTTATATCATTACATTTACTGCCTTATAACAGGTTAAGATTTCTATATTTTCTTGCTTATAAAAGGTGAAGGTCATTAGATTTACTTCCTTATAACTCTCCAAGATCACTAGACAGGTCGAGATCATTAAAGTTACTGCTATTACAGGTCATGGTTATTGGATTTACTGCCTTATAACAGGTCAAGATTTACTGTCAAGATTTACTCTCCAAGATCACTAGACAGGTCGAGATCATTAAAGTTATTGCTATTACAGGTCAAGGTTATTGGATTTACTGCCTTATAACAGGTCAAGATTTACTGTATTGTAAGAGGCTAAGATCATTCGTTTTACTACTTTATAACATGTTATAATTAGATTTGCTGCCTTGTAGCAAGGCAAGAGCTTTAGATTTACTTCCTTATTACAAACCGAGATCATTTGACACTGCCAAAATCATTAGATTTTCTATCTTTTAACGTCAAGATCTTTATATCTACTGCCTTATAACACGTCAAGATCATTAGATTTACTTCCTTGTTGAAGATAATTAGTTTTACTTCCTTGTAATATGTTAAGATTTACTGCTTTATGAAAGGTCATCATAAGATTTACAGTCATGTTACTGCCTTGTAACATGTCAAGTCATTAGATTTACTGCCTCATAACAGGTTAAGATCTCTATATTTACTTCCTTGGAACCGGACAAGATTATTAGATTTACTGCCTTATAACAGGTCAAGATCATTAAATTTACTGCTTTGTAACATGTCATGTCATTATAACAGGTTATCTCTGGATTTACTGCCTTATTAAAGGCAGTAAATCATTAGATATACTTCCTTGTCATTAGATATACTTCCTTGTAAACTGTCAAGATCATCAGGTATACTGTCTTATAACAGGTCAATATCATTAGATTTTGTCAAATAACAGGTAAAGATAATTAGATTTACTGCCTTATAACAGTAGATTTACAACCTTATAATATTTTAAGATCATTAAATTTACTACCATATAACAGATGAAGATCATTAGATTTACTGACATTTAATAGGTCAAGAACAGTACATCTACTGCCTTATAGAAAGTCAAAATTATTGGATTTACTCTTACAACAAGGCAAGATTTACTGCCTAATAGATCAATAGATTTACTGCTTTGTATCAGGTCAAGATCATTAGATTTACTTACTTGTAATAATTCAAGATCATTAGATTTACTGCCTCATAACATGCCTTATAACAGGTTAAGATCTCTATATTTACTGCCTTTTTAAAGGTCAAGGTGTTTAGATTTATTGCCTTGTAACAAGGCATGATCATTAGATTTACTGGCTTGTAAAATGTCATTCCATTAGATTTACTGCCTTATATCTTAATATTTGCTTATTAAAGGTCGTCATTAGGGTTATTGCCTCATAACAGGTTAAGATCTCTATATTTACTGCCTTTGTAACATGTCATGTCATTAGATCAACTGCCTTATAACAGGTTATCCCTAGATTTACTGCATTATTAAAGGTCAAGGTCATTAGATATACTACCTTGTAAACTGCCAAAATCATCAGGTTTACTGCCTTATAACCAGTCAATATCATTAGATTTTGTCATATAATAGGTAAAGGTGATTAGATTTACTGACTTATAACTGGCCAAGATCAATAGATTTTCTGACTTGTAACAGGTAAAGATCATTAGATTTACTGCCTTATAACAATGAATTTATAACCTTATAATCAAGATCATTAGTTTTACTACCTTGTCAAGGTCAAGCTCATTAAATTTACTGCATTTTAACAAGACATTTATTTTCTAAGAACAGGTCAAGATCATTTGATTTACTGCCATTTAGCATGTCATATCATTAGATTTACTGCCTTATAACAGGTTAAGATATCTATATTTACTAGCTTATAAAAGGTGAAGGTCATTAGATTTACTTCCTTCTAAACGGTCAAGATCATCAGGTTTACATTCTTATAACAGGTCAATATTGATATAACAATTAAAGATGATTAGATTTACTGCCTTGTAACAGGTTAAGGTTTTTAGATTTACTGGCTTGTAACATGTCATTTCATTAGATTTACTGCATTATATCAGGTTTAGATCTCAATATTTGCTTATTAAAGGTCAAGGTCATTAGACTTAGATTTACTGTTTCATAACATATCATAACTGTCTCATAACTGCCTTGTCAAGGTCAAGATCATTAAATTTACTGCATTTATTTCCAAAGAATAGGTCAAGATTATTAGATTTATTGTCATATCATTACATTTGCTGCCTTATAGCAGGTTAAGATCATTAGACTTATTTCCATATAAAAGGTCAAGATCATTAGATTTACTGCCTTATAACAGGTCAGTATTATTAGATTTACTGCCTTGTAACATATCAAGATCATTTAATTCACTGACTTATAAGAAGTCAATATCATTAGTTTTACTGCCTCATCACAAGTCAAGGTCATTAGATTTATTGCTTTGTAACAGGTTAAGATTTGCTGCCTTATCACAAGTCCAGATTATACTTATAACTGCCTATCATTAGACTTTCTGCCTTATAACAGGCGAAGATCATTAGATTTACTTCCTTATAAAAGGTCAAGACAATTAGATTAATTGCCTCATAACAGGTCAAGATCATTAGATTTATTGTCTTAAAACAGGTCAAGATCATTAGTTTTACTTTCTTGTAACTTGTCAAGATCATTAGACGTAAAACCTTTATATTCTGATCATTAGAACAGGTGAAGATCATTAGATTTACTACCATATAACGATCATAAGATTTACTTTTCTTTAAACTGTCAAGATCGTTAGATTTACTGCCATATAACAAGCGAAGATCATTAGATTTACTGCTTTGTAACAGGCTAAGATCATTAGATTTACTGCTCTATAACAGGTCAAGATCATTAGATTTACTGCCTTGTAACAGGTCAAGATCATTAGACCTACTGACTTATAACAGGGAAATATCTTTAGACTTTATAACAAGTCAAGATCTTATAACACGTCAAGATCATTAGATTTACTGCCTTGTAACAGGTTAAGATCATTAACAGGTCAAGATCTTTAGATTTATTGCCCTGAAACAGGTCAAGATTTAATGTCTTATAACAGGTCAACATCATTAGATATACCATCATATTACAGGTAAAGATCATTAGATATACTGCTTTGAAAAATGTAAAGATCATGATATTCACTGCCTTATGACAATTTACGATCTATATATACTGCCTTATCATTAGATTTACTGCGTTATAACAGGTCAAAATCATTAAAGTTAATCATTAGATTTTTGTACTTGTAACAGGTCAAGATCATTAGATTTACTGCCTTGTAAAAGGTCAAGATAGGTCAAACTCATTAGATTTACTAACTTAAGACATATCAAGATCATTAGATTTACTGACTAATAACAAGTCATTTACTGCCTTGGAACAGATTTACTGCCATATAAGAGATAAAGATCACCAGATTTACTGTCTTATAACAGGCGAATATCATTAGATTTACTTCCTTATTAAATTCAATATCGTTAGATTTACTGCCTCATAATAGTTCAAGATCATTACACTTTCTGCATTATAACGTCAAGCTTTAATGTCTTGAAGAATGCTAAGGTCATTAGATTTTCTGCTTTATTTTGCCAAATAACAGGTCAAGATCATTAGATTTACTGCCATATAACATTTAAAGATCATTAGATCTACTACCTTATAACAGGTCAAGGTCATTAGATTTACTGCTTTATAACAGGTCAAGACCTGCCTTATAAGAAGTCCAGATCATTAAATTTACTTCCTTGTCAACGTCATTAGATTTATTGCATGTCAAGATCATTAAATCTACTGCTTTATAACAGGACAAAATCTTTAGATTTCCTGCCTTAAAAAAGTCCAGATCATTAGATTTACGGCCTTATAGCAGGTCAAGATCATTAAATTTACTTCCTTGTAACAGGTCAAGATCATTAGAGTTACTGCCTTATAACATTTCAAAATCATTAGATTTTCTGCCTTGTAACAGGTCAAAATCATTAGATTTACTGCCTTATAGTAGAGCAAGATCTTTAGATTTTCTGCCTTTTAATAGGTCAAGATCATTAGATCTTATAACAGTTTATTCTGGTAGCCTTGAAAGTGTTTGTAGGAAGTGATTTTTAAATCTAATGCAATACTGTGTGCACAAGGCAGGGGATCAGGATAAACATAATGATAGACGCCGTTAGTCAAGCCACCACTGCTTCCCAGCGGAGGTAGCCATAACTACATGCGCAGTGACTGCGTACGGCAAGGTTGTTAATCAATCGTAAAGTAGTTTCAGGAGACTTAATGAATAATGGCAGACGCCATCAGGTTAATATCATGATCAATGCCAACCTCACTCTTCTGAACAATGGTTGTGGAAATCCTGATGACCGGACTGATAAATTTATTACAAGAAAAACATCTAATTGATGTACTTAGTGTAAAGACCGCAACAAGAAAACGTGCAGAACCACTGAATTCAGTAGACAGCTTTTAATTGTTCACATGGTTTTATCAAATTGATGATTTAGCAAATATGAATGACGTTCTTTATATACAAACAGGAACAGACCATCGGATCCTTTTAAATCTTCATGTTGCCAAGAATGATGAATGAAGCGTAGAGAATGAAATACATCAGGGTAAGCAATGTATCTGGAAACTATATCAATTTTGTACAATTTTATTGTAAATTATGTAAATGATTGATAATTAAAAATGAAATTATCAATGTAGTGTCCATTCCTTGTAAACATGGTTTTCTTTTATAATTGGCAGAGAGAACATGAGAGGCAGAGGCAACGTGAAGGTCATAAAACGTCTCTCAGCTGGGAAAGGTGAATTTTGCACGAGAAAAGGAACACACCAGCTGGGAGGAATGAACTCCGAAATGAGACTTTGAAGAGGTGTTTTTTTTACAACTCAAAATCATAAATGACATGTGGATCTTGAATTGTTTTAATATCAATTTTGGCATCTCGTTTCATATTATTGCTTGTTTTCATTTTCAACGAGTATAGATAAAATCACTCTTGCATATCAAGTTATTAAGTTTTAAAAGATTTTCAAAAGACTTGATTTTACATCAATTTTAAATTCTTGTGCTTGCATGTGAATGTCATTTGTTTCCTTTTATCACATCATTTAGAAATGAAGTGAAATGTAAGAGTATTAGAAAAATCTAAATCACGATAAAGTACCAGCATAACGAAAATAAAAAAGATATATAGTCGATGAACTATGAAGAAACTTCTGTCATTTAACAAAATGTCAAATTTATATTGTTTTCCATTGATAAAGCAAAAGATAACATTCATACCACAAAAAAATAGAACAAAGGATTCTATTCCCTGGAGATATTATAGCACATTTGAATATCTAGGAAATATCTTAAAGTTTCCCGTTTTCTTTGACGGATAAGATATTTCCCGTTTTCTAATAGTTTTGAATCGCTCTTCAAGATGACGTTACTTCAAGCATCACAAATTCTTTTAATTACGTTTCTTTGTATCTGTTTCTCTTGAGCACGGCCACCATTTGTATTTAGTCTTGTATGTCTCGTCTCCGAAGAGGGATGTGTTCTTACGCTCTGTATTTCAAGTCTGTCTCTTCTGATGTTGTAGTGTCTACTAGTCTTTTCGGTAAGTCAGATCATTGGATTTACTGCCTTATAACAGGTCAAGATCATTAGATTTACTGCCTTGTAATAGTTCAAGATCATTAGATTTACAGCCTTATAACAGGTCAAGATCATTAGATTTACTGCCTTATAGCAGGTCAAGATCATTAGATTTTTTACCTTATAACAGGGAAAGATCATTAGAGTTACTGCCTTATAGCAGGTCAAGATCATTAGATTTACTAACTTATAACAGGTCAAGTTCATTAGATTTACTGCCTTATAACAGGTCAAGATCATTAGAGTTAATGCCTTATAACAGGTCAAGGTCTTTAGATTTACTGCCTTCTATCAGGTCAAGATCATTAGATTTACTAACTAATAACAGGTCAAGTTCATTGGATTTACTGCCTTATAATAGGACAAGATCATTAGAGTTAATGCCTTATAACAGGTCAAGATCATTAGATTTATTTCCTTATAATAGGACAAGATCATTAGAGTTAATGCCTTATAACAGGTCAAGATCATTAGATTTATTTCCTTATGACAGGTCAAGATAATTAGATTTCCTGCCTTAGAACAGGTCAAGATCATTAGATTTACTGCCTTATAACAGGTCAAGATCTTTAGATTTACTGCCTTATAACAGGTCAAGATCATTAGAGGTAATGCCTTATAACAGGTCAAGATCATTAGATTTACTGCCTAATAACAGGTCAAGATCATTAGATTTACTGCCTTATAACAGGTCAAGATCATTAGATTTACTGCCTTGTTTCAGGTCAAGATCATTAGACTTACTTTCTTATAACAGGTCAAGATCATTAGATTTACTGCCTTATAACAGGTCAAGATCATTAGATTTACTAACTTATAACAGGTCAAGCTCATTAGATTTGCTGCCTTATAACAGGTCAAGATCATTAGAGGTAATGCCTTTTAACAGGTCAAGATCATTAGATTTACTGCCTTATGACAGGTCAAGATCATTAGATTTACTAACTTATAACAGGTCAAGATCATTAGATTTACTGTCTTA
>JAUUDZ010411382.1:0-15085 GCA_032361705.1 Panulirus versicolor | reverse complement strand
CGGGGAGCTATTAAGAACGCGTGGAAAGAGAGAACGTTATCTCAGAGAGAAAAAATGGGTATGTTTGAAGGAATAGTACTTCCAACAACGTTATATTGTTGCGAAGCATTGGCTATAGAGAGGGTTGTACGGAAGAAGGTGGATGTGTTGGAAATGAAATGTTTGAGGACACTATGTGGTGTGAGGTGTTTTGAGTGAGTTAGTAATGAAAGGGTAAGAGAGATGTGGGGTTATGAAAGGAGTGTGGATGAATTTATGTTCTTTAATTTGCTCAGTATTTCTACGAAAACGTCAAAACGCACAAGCCGGGAAATCCACAAAGGCCGATCATCTCCCAAATCCCTTCACCTACCTACAGGTTAGCCAAGAAGCTAAACCAATCGATCTCACTAATACGTCCCGATAACTTACTCCCTACAATCCACTGAAGAGTTTATTGACATCCTTAGGAATAAAGAACGAATGGTATCACAGCTTCCTTGGATGTGGAGTCTCTCTTCACAAATGTACCAGTGGAGAGGACAATAGACATAATCCAGGATTACGTTTACCAACACCATGTCTAACCTCCCCTGAAGATGCCTCGAAGTATGTGGAGAGAAATGATGTTTTCCTGCACCGTGGAAGCGCCTTTCAGATTCCTGCAAGGCAACCTGTTGTCGTCAGGTGGACGGAATAGCCTTGGGGACTCCCCTCTTTCCGCAGGCATTTATGTCATACGTCGAAACTACAATACTGCTACTAGAGAGCATAACGTCCCATATTTACTGCAGATATTTGGACGACATTTTTATCTGCGGCGGTAACTCAAACTCACTGGGAAACTCCGTAACCAACTCCGAAAGCTTCAGGTTTATGGTTTACAGCAGAGCTGAATGATAATGTTAAGATTCCTTTCTTGGAAGTCATGGTAAGTGCCACAACGGGATCTCTCGTCACCGACGTCTACAAAAAAACCTACCAACTAAAGTAAATGTATGAATGGATAAAATGTGAATGCACTCAAACTTACATAAGTAGTCATTCGTGCATAATTGAGGAGAGCAGCGATCAAGGTTTGCTCAACTTGGCAACTTCTAAACCAAGAACTTCGACGTGTCCGGCAAATGTGAATGAACAGTGAATATTGAAATACTGAATTTGATCCTATTGTGAACAACACGCTGGAGCAACATCTCGTGGTAAACAGACATCCTCAACGTGACAGCATTAAAGTTTACTACAGGAACACATTTCCGACATTGTATCGAAAGAACGAGAAGATCGTGCGATACACTTTGGCCAGAAACTGCTAAGTGATTGATGAAGACAAGAATATCAGTTATAGAATGTACTACAACAATCCGAAAACATGATCGCTCTTAATGAAGAACAATATTGTAGGTCGCTCTGAAAGTTTGAATCGTAGGATGTGGTATACGAGTACCTATAGCATCACTGGGGACTGTGAGCCCCACCACATAAACTACATTGGACATACAACTTGCGCCCAGAGTCGCCGCCTATTGCTCTGCTTACAAGAAGGTGGAATCAAACTTCATGAACAAGTGCATGGAACGAGACTTAACACCAAACGAGAATAACACCAAAATCATTACTAATTGCAGTGATCGGAGGAGACTACAGATATTAGAAGTCATTCACATGAGAGAGAAAGCACCTGTCATCAACATCCAGACAAACATGACCACCTTCATACAGATCTTTGATGGCTTGCCAGTAGGGCGTAGACGGATGGGACACGTCATTAACCCGCCACAAGCTACAGAGTCCGCCATCCTTGTATGAAGGTCGGAGAGAATCAGACGAGCCCCTCCTTACCTCAGCTCCGCATGCGGACAGTAACGGACTTGTTTGACCTAATTAAGTGTATTTAATAATGGATTTTCTTTATTTTTACTTCGTGTAATATCGTTCTGTGTTTGTCCTCAACTGTAAGTTTTTCTGTGTTTCTGTTTCCGTATGTTGTATTTAGATTGTTGCTCATCCTACCCTTCTTGATTTTGTTAATTGTTTCGCTTTTAGTGTTTTCCCCTACATTTATGAGCTATATGCTGTGTTTTTTCTGAGTGCTTTTATATTTTGTTTTTTCCATATCATATCCTAGCTGTGTGACGCAGTTTTTCTCATGTAGATTCCTGATGATGCCTCAGCGTGGGTGAATGCTTGAATGTAGTAAGTGGGTAACTACGGACAACTGGTGTTTAAGGCCGCATCTAATGGTATAATAATACTGAGAAAATCAGAGACATAAGAAAGAAGATTAGTAACTCTAGATATGCTGTCGTATTCAATTCTTTGTGCATTAGAGAAAACCTGTTCCCCGTGTATACTAATATGTACATTCCTATGAGTCCACGGGGAAAATGAGACACGAAAAGTTCCCAAGTGCACTTTCGTGTAATAATCACATCATCAGGGGAGACTACAAGAGAGAAATATAACAGTCAGTTGATATACATCGAAGAGACCAAGCTAGGACGCCATTTGTTATCCCAAAACCAAATTCTGTGAACGAATCCAGATGTTACCCAGGACATCTTTTAAGGTTCCTGCAGACGAAGGTTGATTTTCTCCCAGAAGCAGGGAAATGTAAACTCCTTCGAAGTGAGAAATTCTTTGACGAGACTACATACTCCCAGTGATAGTCTCGCCAGAGGTGACTCCATTCGCGGTGTAACCACAAGTTTATCATGTTTCATCGAAAATTTGCCCGAGATAATGTAATTGTAGTGTTTATATGTCATTCAGCAATGGTTTCATTTGAAGTTAATGACAAAAAGTATCCGTTTCTAAGTACGATGACTTATACTCAAAGCTGAGAATATCAACTGCCTCGTAAAAGTGCGAAAAATTATATTCATAAAATTTTGAACATGATTTTGCTTTTCTGGTTACAATGATTATCTTCATAAAAGCGATCGTGATGAATGATATACTGTTTCTTGCACTGAAAATTGCATTGTTTTTAGGGTAATGGAATGAGTAAATGTATCCTCCATTACTGTGGCATGTGAAGCACAATTATTGCATCTATCTCGAGTTTGTCCGCTGGTTGGGAACCACTCCGCTTGACATTTGACTCGGCTAAAACGAGCTAACATCCGAATTCCTGGGCTGAAACGATCTGACGTCCGAATTCTTAGGCTAAAACGATCTGACGTCCGAATTCTTAGGCTAAAACGATCTGACGTCCGAATTCCTGGGCTGAAACGATCTGACGTCCGAATTCTTAGGCTAAAACGGTCCGACGTCCGAATTCAGATGATGATATCAGTTGTAGTATATTATTATTGTTGTTCTATGGCCTTATCTTGAGAATGTTTTCCCGTTCGGTATGTGAACGTCCCCGTCATAATTATGGCACGGTAAAATGTCGGCGATTGATGAGGATATGACGGAAACGAGTTCTTGTCATTACATTCTGGCCATCGACAGTTTTAGTATGACTGACCACTTATATCTTGCGCAGATGATTAAAACGCCCTTGTTTAGAGTAAGTACAAGTGATTTAGTGTTGATTAAAACTCCCTAGTTTTAGATAGCTAGTTGAAATTGTTAGTGTAGGATCTTGCGATGTTTCAAGTGCTGATGAAATAGCCTTTTTAGAAACGCTCTCTTTGGTGTTGGACAGGAGGGAAGAACTTTGTTTTGATAGTGTTCCAACGGAAGGTATCGGCGTGGAAGATATGGCATGTAGGCGTGGCTTCCAGGCCAAGGAAAGTGGCCACGTGGGGAGTGATGATTATTGTTTACCTGTGTGACCGGTTCTTGCTGGGGGTCCACTTAGACACCAGCCGACGTCGAGTCACAATAATTCTCTTGGTCTTCCCACTATGTATAGGCGTATTGTAAGGATTTTACTTACATCCTACCAGTTTAGTTTTTTTGTAGCTGTAAGTATTCCAATGCGTATATCATTTCGAATAATAGCCTCACGTATACGTACCATATCTCTCTCTCTCTCTCTCTCTCTCTCTCTCTCTCTCTCTCTCTCTCTACGTTGGAGGCTACAGACACTGACAAAAGTCGACAACAAGGTCTGGCCTTAATTGACGGACAGAGAGGTTAATGAAAGGGAAAGAAAAGAGACAAGGGGAAATATTTACGGATTTTGGAGGAAATGAATAGCCTGTCCTTCAGAAAGTGCCAGGTCATAGGAATTGGGAAGGACATGAGAGGGTACAGTTCCAAAGCTTCGAGGGGTAAAAAAAGAAAAGTTATCCAAACGGTCTATCCTTAAGCTGTCAGCGTCCACACAGTATTCGCTCGACTCGGCAGCATGCGGAGTACTGCGTGGTCTAGCTTGAGGAACACCAGCCAGCAGCTCTCGGGAGCGAAAACCAAAGTAATGACTGTAGAAGAGGGAAAGTGACCCAACGTTGTAGCGCAGGTTTTGAAATTAGCCACGGCGAATTGATAACTCGGACCGCTTTCGACTCAGCTCTGTCAAGTAAGGTTGGAGTGCTAGAACACCCACAGATGTGAGAGTATGTGCAGTATCCCTTACAAGGACGGATCAGTCTTCTGTATAAAAATGGTCAGCTGTTCGAAAGAAAAGAAATTTCGACATCTAAACAGGACTGGCAGTTTCTTAGAGGCAGAGATTACTATTTCCGTAATGTGGGATTCGCCAGATACACTCACTCACAAGGCATGGACGCCAGTGGACTCCGTGTCAAGACGTGGAGGCCAGTGAACGTCTCAAGACATGGAGGCCAGTGGACTCCGTCTCAGGACGTGGAGGCCAGTGGACTCCGTCTCAGGACGTGGAGGCCAGTGAACTCCGTCTCAAGACATGGAGGCCAGTGGACTCCGTCTCAGGACATGGAGGCCAGTGAACTACGTCTCAGCACAGAGTAGATGTTACGGTAATACCAGGTATGTTCACTGAGTTAAGAGGTGGAATTACAGAGCCGTAAGGAGAGAAGAAAGTCGTGAAATTTTTTCGATAGAGATGGGCAGAAACTGTGCCTTTGAGGCATTAAACTTTACCCGATTTCATCCTCTCTATTGAGATATCCTGTCCAACTCAAAGAGTTAATTGAGGCCTCAGGTTGTGTCGAGACGAGAAGCAGATTGAGTGGGAGAAGAAGGAGCAGAATGAAGGATGTGGAGGAATGCAGTGTTGAGTCATCAGCTAATGAGTGCCCTTACTTAATTGTAGAGGGTACGAAATCATTGATTACAAGAAGAAAAAGTGTAGGAGACAGCACAGAACCGTGAGGGACACCACTGTGTGGCCAGATCATATTTACTCTCAAGTATTGCGAGATGGCAGAGCGGATGCTTTGGCATGTTTGGATATACCATAATTTGATTTTTCAGCATAGGACGTTCTCGTGTAAGCAGAGACATTCAGTCCAAGCGTGTTCACACGTGATGTTCCTTGCCTTACAACCAGCTAAAAGCCGTTACTCCCTTCATAGCACTCTGGACACGCTACATGTTTGAGGCACGTGTCTTTGAATTGCTGCAGTTGTTTTTTTCAGTGAGGCTCTTTCCACCAGATGCGACCCCACATATCCTACGTGAGACAACCTAGTCGTGTGGCTTCAGATTACTTTTCCCGCGATTTTTTTCTGGGCGTGGCTTCGTCACGTATGGGCACTAGAGCGTTTTCACTCAGGAAAGGGCAGTGGATACCAAGCAGGATGGGTTGGATTTTTTTTTCATTTTACTTTAGCTTACGTCAATTCACGAGGAAGCTCTCTAGGGCAGTTCTGGATAACATTGCTAGAGCAGAGGAGCAGCAAGAATATGAAATGTCTACACTTGCTTACACTCCCTCCTTAGTACCTTCCCCACATGGTGGTGTGCCTGCCTCTAATGAATTCTATTCATCATTGGATAGTGCCCATGGATCCACATTTCCACATGCATATCAACAGTTTAGATTAGATATAGGCTAATATTCATAAAGTTTTCGTTCAAGTATTTTTTTCGGTTTAACTTAAGCGTATGGCCAGCCTTTCATAGTGGGATATGAATGCTTATAGTTTGTATCTATTTTTTTATGTTGAAGACTCCAGTCACGGTCAGAAGTCTACATCAAGGCCGGGCCTTAATTGAAATAAAGAGAAAATTATAGAACTGGAAAAGAAAAGACAAGGGAAAGTATTTACGAATTTTTGAGAAAGTAAAAAAAACCTGTCTTTTGAAAAGTGCCAGTTAATGGGAAATACGTGAGAAGGTAGAGAGTTTCAAAGCTTTGACGTCTAGGGAAAGAAACATGTATCAAAACGGCCCACCCTTGAGTTGCCGATAGCCACACAATAATCATGTGCTGAGTGTTGCGTGGTCTAGCTAATGGTGGGGGCAAAGTAATACCTACAGAAGAGGGAAAGTGAACCAACATTGCGACGTAGGGCAAGGTAGTCAAGTTTGTAAGATAGCCTGGCACAGTTTATGAGGCGGAATACTTTCTACTCAACTCTGTCGAGTAAGCATACTAGAACCACCCCGAATGTGAGAGCAGTACTCCATACAAGGATGAATCAGTCCCTTGTATAAACGGAGCATCTGTTGAGAAGAAAAAAAGTTTCCAAGAAAGAGTGGATGTGACAGTAATGCCAGGAATGTTCATTGAGTCAAGAAGTGTATTACTGAACTGTCAGAGGAGAAACGAGAGTCATGAGGAGTTTTCAATAGAGAGAAGGGTAGAAACTGTGACTTGGAGGCATTAAACTTGACAAGATTTTGTGTACCCCACTGAGATATCCTATTTTAGATCTGAGTTTATTGAGGAAGCTGTGTCAAAACGAGATGCAGATCGAGCGAGAGAAGAAGGAGCAGAATTAAGAATGTGGATGAATGCAGTGTTGAGTCGTCAGCTTATGAGTGCATTGGATTATTTGTTGAGAGGAAATCGTTGAGAAAAAAAAGAAAAAGTGTAGGGAACAGGACAGAACCTTGAGGTACACCGCTGTTGATGGAGGAAAGGGGGGATTATGATCCATCAACAACCACAGAGAAAGATCTACCAGAGAGGAAGCTAGATATGAAGGAGCAAAGTGAGCGAGGGAAGTCAAAAGAGGGGAGCTTAGAGATGAGACCCCGATGCCACACCCTGTCAAAAACCTCAGAAAGGGCAACTACACATGACTCTCCAAAATCTTTCAGGGATGATTACAAGACATTAGTAAGATAGGAAAGAATATCTCCAGTGGATCTCGCTGCACGGAAGCCAGACTGGTGATCAGAGAGAAGACTGCGATTTTTGAGGTATTTAAGGATATAGTATTTGAAGAGGGATTCATAGACTTTGGAAGTGTTAGATGTCAAAGCAGTAGGACGATAGTTAGAGGGGTCAGAACGGTCACCCTTTTTAGGGATGGGATGTATCAATTCATGCTTCCAAGGAGGAAGAAAAATGTTGGTTTTTAAACGGAAACAGATCAGACGAACAAGCACAGGTGCAAGTTCAGAGGCGCACACAGTGGACGGGGATGGTTGCCGTCAGGACCATAAGCCTTGTTTGCGTCCAGAGAAAGGAGCACTTTTCGGACAGTCCGAAAAGAGATTCCGGGAAGGGGTATAGGATTAGTAAGAGGAGCATCAGGGGGTAAAGGAATGTTAGAGTCATCCAAGGTGGGGTTAAGAGGAGAAACGGGAGCCAAAGAGAGCTGCTTTGCCTACAGGAGAGACAGCTGTAGTACCGTCAGAACGGAAAGTGAAGGGAAGGTAGAGCGAGAAAAGTTGGTAGAGATGCCCTTAGCTAAAGACCAGAGAGACTTATCAGTGGATGACGAAGAGAGGTTATCACATTTCCTTTAAGTAGAGGAACGTTTCGCCTCACGGATAACGTGCCTGCAGAGATTACAGGCAATGATAAAAGCTGAATGGGAGCCAGAGGAAGGAGAGTTCTTCCAAGCTGGATATGCCTGATCCCTTGCCTGAATGGCCTCAGAACAGGAACGGTTGAACCATGGATTGGATGACGAGGTCGTCTTGGAGGAAGGGATAAATGCTTCCATTCCCGCAAGAATAACCTTTGCTATGCGTTTGATGGAGACATAGACATCGCCAGATAAGAGACAGTAAGTTACCGAAAGAAAGTCAGAAAAGAAGTTACAGAAGTTATTCCAGTCAGCTTTGTTTGAAGTGACAGTATTTACGCTTTGAAGGGGCTGCTGGAAGGGGAGGTGCCATTAGAATAGACACATGATATCTTTTTCAGGCATCAGTTGAACTTGCAGGAACTGATTGTTGGACATTCTGAGATATTGCCTGAATTTGTCCTCATCAGCGGGAAGCTCCTGCACAAGATGATGACTCTCGTCTATTGTGGTCTTCACATTTGTTTCATGTACCCACTTCCTCTTTTTCTGACATATTTCCAGCGTCAGCAGTAAAGTTTACTCCACTTCCTCCTTCCCTTAATCATAAGACCATTGTATACAACTCTCCATTTTGACTGATGGAACGTCGCTGAGAGTGTCTCTCGAAATAATGTCATGGTGTGGCATCCCGTGTGACCACGCACACAGTAAGCATCCCAACCGAAAATCCGTCACGTGTCCTGCATGTTATCCGGAGTGAAACGACCTTAGAGGTGTGACTCAGGAGAAATTCCCCCTTACCGTCAGTAATGCCTCACGAGATGAGCCGCTTATGAAGCCTTAATTCGCCAACCTCTCCAAACATTCAGAACTAACGTACCTGCCCTACCCTTTGCACTGATAACAATACTGCTGTTTGTTGATGTTGCCTTTTCTTATATGCTTCTCGTGTGTGTGTGTGTGTGTGATTGCTTTTGCTAGCTTTTGCGTTTATTTTTGTCTGGATATACATATATCTTTGCCTGTTGGAAGGAGGGATGGGCATATGTTCTGTGCTAACCTTCTACAGCATTGATGAGGACGAACTTTGCCTTTAGCGTGGAACTATTTGGCAAGGTGTGTGCGGTTGACCCCAGGCCGGAGCCATCATCAGCCAGGAACGGGAGGTTGCACTCCCTCGCCAGCCACATTGGCGGCTATTTCCGACAGATAGCACGCATCCACGAACGCACACCCACCTGGGTGTTGGGAGCCAGTTCCGGCGCCGTGGTACCGAGGTGCGTGGCCCCGACCCTCACTGTCGGACACCAGCAGGTGCTGCCTCATTTTGGCCGCCGCCACGCACATCGCTCTGTTTGCTAAATCGTGGCCGTAAGTACTCCGCTTCTGGTATGTGTTCGTGGTTAGGGTAGGAAAGTGGTTGGGCACGAAAGGCAAACCGGAGGAACTGGCGGTGACAGTCGTACTGGTACTCCACCGTATAACATGGGTTTACCAAAGCGTGTGAGTGGTTTGTTGAACATGTGTTTCTGGCGATATATTTCTACACCGACGGCAAAAAAGAGGAACGGGGTGGGCGAAACTCAAGTGTGTTGGTGTAGAGTGAAGTAGCCGAGTTAGGTTTGTCAGTAGCGACCCCGCCCAGCCTGCTCGCTGCCCGTCCGCAAAATGTTCTTTCTTAGCGACCTTTCTACAGCCGAGCCTCACAGCGGACGACATACCCATCTTTAAACCAGGTTTGCTGTGCAAGCAACTAAACTCATGTTACCAGAATTAACTGAGAGTTAAGCGAATAAGCCATAGAGTTTTGCCTTCATCAAAATCTTACCTTGACATTCATGAAAATGATATAATCCCAGTTAAGGATCTGATGGATGTAGTGATGTGAAAGGCTAGGCCTCTAATGAAATCGTAAGATGCCAGTGGGCCTCTGATGCCCGGCTTATCCGTCCAGAGATGCACGTTTGTCAAACAGACACCTCCTCCTCCTCCACCTCCATGCTGTCTACTATACCTCTTCATTCTTTTTCACCACTCTGTTCTCTCAGCGCTTATCTTACTGTCACCTCCACACACCCTCGTATACGTACTTACTTTCATGAATATTGCTTGGGTCCGTAAACAGTATAAACACAATAATCACGCCATTTATTTACTAGTCTTTAACCCTAAGGACACTCGCGGCAATTGCACCATGTCCGATTGCAACAGTGCCGCATCATACCCCAACTCCGCACAGCCTTACCATACACTTCCAGTTACACTGCTCCATAATACCTACATCCTCCCGCCGTACCCCTAAACCACGCACCCTTTGGGTACTTTTGTAACAGATATATTACATTGTACTGCTACATTCTCCTCCTGTACTCGCACGCCTCAGCTTCATACCACACTCTGGCATCTCACCATTATACCATATCCTCGTGTCGATTAAATCTGTTTCCTGAGACACGTACATTAGCCTGAATCACGCCATCTGTTTTCCTGAGACACACACACACATTAACCAGACTCACACCACTCTCATGCCACATCCTAGTCACTCTCACGCACCATATCCTATTATCCATCAGACTGACACCATTTCCTCTTTCTATATGACAGTTCTTCGCCGAGCCATCGAATGGCTCACTCACATGACGTTCTCACCTCACGTCCTCACACCACATGGACTTTTTGGTAGTATCCTCACGTTGTTCACCCTCTGTCATAATCTCACACTTCACCTTCATAACATCTCATTTTACTCATTTTTTTTCACTGTACCCTCGCACCACACCCTCATGGCACATCATCATATTAAGCCCTCAAAACTTCATACCATTTTTTGGCACATAGGCACATCCCATGCGATCCCACCATTTAAGCTTCTCTCTTCTCACCTTCATTTCGCATCGTGAGCAGAACGGTACGAGACGTGGGTGTGATGCCTGGTCGTAGGCTGAGTCGAGAGTAAAATGTGCTCATATTACCC
Organism: Panulirus versicolor; assembly: GCA_032361705.1. Classification (NCBI taxonomy): domain Eukaryota; kingdom Metazoa; phylum Arthropoda; class Malacostraca; order Decapoda; family Palinuridae; genus Panulirus; species Panulirus versicolor. The sequence continues at coordinate 4,327 of JAUUDZ010411382.1, read as the reverse complement.
CAGTAAACCATAACTTGATACACATATGCGGCGCCATGATAGTTTAAGACTACACCCACGGTATATGCTGACACCATGCCATTACACCTCCGCAGAACCATATATATATATATATATATATATATATATATATATATATATGCTTTGGTTACTGGTGCTGTTATCGCCGTGTTAGCATAGTGTGTGTTATTGACTAATAGAATTTTCTTTGGAAGTATTTAATAAGACGTGTAGGTATTACGTCAGTGTATCCTGCGTACCGTCCCAGATGTCCTGGAGGATGTTTTCTTGTCTCGTGACCCCTGTATATGATGGCCTAGGTCACGTCTAAGGTCGTCCTCAGGTTATCTGACATAATAAGAATAGTGTGTCTTTATTGTATCGGTTTCTTTTGATTAGTATTCACGAGCATTTATAGTTTTTTTGGGTTGTATCCATAGGTCATGATTGGATGATTATATTTTCCTCTTTTAAGATCTTGATGTTTGGGTTATAACTTGAGTTCGGGAATGTAGGTGGCCCAGACCAGCCGCTTTAATTAGCCATCTGAGCACTGCGGTACGACCCTTACGTATCATGCCAGGCCTATCAACTGTGCCATCTTGCCGTTGTGCTTAAGGGCTGTTGTTCCGTCGTGCTCAAGGGTTGTCCCGTCGTGCTCAAGGGTTGTTGTCCCGTCGTGCTCAAGGGTTGTTGTCCCATCGTGCTCAAGGGTTGTTGTCCCGTCATGCTCAAGGGTTGTTGTCCCGTCGTGCTCAAGGGTTGTTGTCCCATCGTCCTCAAGGGTTGTTGTGCCGTCGTGCTCAAGGGTTGTCGTCCCATCGTGCTCAAGGGTTGTTGTGCCGTTGTGCTCAAGGGTTGAGCCTTTGTGCTCATAACGTTATGAGTGGAGTCGACAACGTGGGTCAGGTGGAACGCTAAGGATTGTGAGTGTGGGAGGTGTACGTGTGTAGGGCATTATAATGATACTTGTTCTTTAGCACAGACGTCATTTTATGCCGTTCCTGTGGCCAGTCTTGCGCAGCTCGTACTATCCTCGTAGAATCTGCCTGTCTTATTACGTGGCATAGAGATTATTGCAACTGCGTGTCTTTCTGTGTGTCCCGTGTTTACGAGCAACTTTGTCGGTCTGTTGTAATATTACATGTCCAGTTATGCCTTTGTCAGACTAGGGGAGCCGTCTCCTGGGCGAAGAAACTCAGGTTGACTTGAAGTACTGACTGTCGGCATCCTCATCTGTCTGTTCGTATTTTCATTTTCTCTTGGCGACTTCGACACCACGCATCTTTTCCAGTCTCCGCGGTTGGCTGGCATAAACCTTGGCCATTCTGTGGTTGTTGGTTATGTGTAGAATATGGTGTCATTTCCTCCAGCCATGAATAGCTTACATGCCATACGCTGTATACCCGCACAGAACTATAGGGATTGCTTGCTGATGAATCCAGAAAGGGATGCAGGTATTTTATTCCCTGTCTTGTCTTGTATCTTTCGTGTGCTTTAGGTGTTTGTGTGCTACATGCATCATCGCACAGTTTCACGGATAGTTTGGTCATAGGGTGATGAAAGAACATTAGTGTCGGGTTTGGTCCGTCTCTCTTCAATTTAGTTTCTGTTTGTAAGAACAGGAATTTTAGACTTTGTAAATGGATAATAAGAATCGTAGACTTTATATATGTATAGGACTTCAATGTGGTTTGCTGTCCCGGCCAGGAAGAATTATGTTGATGTTTGAGTTGTACATTTGTCCCTCACTTACCTTCTTCCGTTTGAATTAGATGATTTCCTAACTACCCATTTTCCAGTTCACCGATGCCTGAAACCCCGAGAAGCACAAAATTAAAATCCCATGCATGTTACATGTCCATTGCAATCTTTTCTGTTATAAAGGTTACTCATATACATGAACCAAACCTAAAGAGATGACTCCTCTCGAGTTTGAGAAACATAAGTCAGTTTAGTATTCTCTCTACATGACTTTCGAGTAATGATATGATTAACCCATCGTAAGAGCAGATTATACCTACATCATACCTTCATCATACATTCCTTCCACGTTGGAAGAAACTCTGGTGGTTCAGAGCTCACACCACCTGCTTATCCGTCTGATAACCATTATCTACCCCCCTTGTACAGTCACGTGATTGGTATTCTGCCTATACTTCAGGTGACTAAGGGTCAGGTCACTGGCCATGCCATCGTAACCAAGGGTCGGGTCAGGTCAGTGGCCATACCATCGTAACCAAGGGTCGGGTCAGGTCAGTGGCCATAACCATCGTAACCAAGGGTCGGGTCAGGTCAGTGGCCATACCATCGTAACCAAGGGTCGGGTCAGGTCAGTGGCCATACCATCGTAACCAAGGCACCATGGTGCTCACTGAGTTTCGCAGTCGCATTCAGTGATCGAATGGTTGTACTGGGTGTTTGCAGCGTCGTGCCCAAGGCGTTTAGCTTGAGTTGATACTTCAAGGATGGCTTACTCTCGAGGCCAGAGAGAAAACAGGTTATAATGGGGTCAGAAGGTCGGAGGTCGAGGTGACGCTGAACTGATGAAAATGGCTTCTTCTTCACATCTCTTAACCCTGCGGTATTATGTATCTCTCACAGCTCCCACCAGCTGCTTGCGGTGATTTGTCATGATAATTGAGTAATGGAAATGAGACAGTGCTCCTTGACTCTGCAGTAGTAGGATTTTGTGTATTTGTATTGGGATTCGTCCCCCGTGGATTTATGTGGTAGCTTATTGATACTGTACGGGAAGGGAGTCTCATGCTCGTGGAAACCCCCATCCGTTGAACTTGTTTCCATACAGTCAGCCTAGTGTGCACAGTGTCATCCCACGTATTCCATTCTTTCACAGATCTGATGCTATATACAGAACTTCTTTGCTTCACTATAAACTTTTTTAGCTCTATTTTTTGCGTCTTTCTAGGAACTGGTTTATGATAAGGTTAGCTGAGACGGCATGGCCAACTGAATGCCCCAATCAAGGATATCTCATTAACGCTATATTTTTTTTATTTATTTATTATACTAAGTTGTCTCCCGCGTTAGCGAGGTAGCGGAAGGAAACAGACGAAAGAATGGCCTAACACACCCACATACACCTGTATATACATAAACACCCACACACGCACATATACATACCTTTACATTTGGACGTATACATACATACACATACATATACATATATTCACATGTACATACTCATACTTGCTGCCTTCATCCATTCTCGTCGCCACCCCAGTACACATGAAAAACAGCACACACACACACACACACACACACACACACACACACACCTGCTCGCGAGATGGCACTAGGGAAAGACAGCAAAGGCCTCATTCGTTCACACTCACTCTCTAGCTGTCATGTGTAATGCACCGAAATCACAGCTCCCTTTTCATATCCAGGTCCCACCAAACTTTTCATGGTTTACCCTAGACTCTTCACATGCCGGTATACCACATCGTTCCAATTCACTCAATCCCTTGCACGCCTTTCACCCTCCTGTAAGTTCAGGCCCCGATCGCTCAAAATCTTTTTCACTCCATCCTTCCACTTCCAGTTTGGTCTCCCACTTCTCCTCGTTCCCTCCACTTCTGACACATATATCCTCTTTGTCAATCTTTCCTTACTCATTCTCTCCATGTGACCAAACCATTTCAATGCACCCTCTTCTGCTCTCTCAACCAAACTTTGTATTACCACACATCTCTCTTACCCTTTCATTACTTACTTGATCAAACCACCTCACACCACCTCTCCAAGGTACAAGTAATTATCAGGAAAATATATGATGGTATGGTATAAGAGAACTTACTTCAGAGCAGCCATTCCAGTTAATCATATACAACAGCAGGGATTTCTGCTTTCTTGAACGATGCCTTCTCACTACATCACACAATAGGCCTGTGAATAATAATGAGAGGCTAACAGAGGTTATGTCTCTGAAGTGGAGGGGACAAGAAGGGAGATGGAAGGATGGGTTAAAAACGATTTTGAAAGATCAGGGCCTGAATATGCACAAGGGTGAAAAGTGTGCGCCGAACAGTAATTTGTAATATGGGTTGACGTGCAGTTAATGGACTGAACCAGGAATGTGAAGCAGCTGGGGTAAACTGTGGGAAGGTTTGTGGGGCCAGGATTTGATAGGGATCTCTGGTTTTGGCATATTTCATGCAACAGATAAAGAGTGGATGAGAATGAAGGCAACCTTTCTTCATCTGTTCCTGGTGCCACTTCACTAACATGGGAAATGGCAAATATAAAAAGCAACTTATTTTCTTGTAGTGCCTAAAGTTATCTAATAACACAGATACTGACCATT
>JAUUDZ010411371.1:3296-13933 GCA_032361705.1 Panulirus versicolor | reverse complement strand
ACACTAAAAACCTACCCGAGCTTAAAGGCGGGAATTAAAACAACCTTTTAGAAGTTATTATAACCCCCCCCCCCCCCCCCTTGAGGATAATGGTACGACCCCAGTTACGAGATGACCCCCGGGTATGATGGCCTGACATTTGACCTGGTCTTTTAAGGGTGTCATGAAAGGTCACTCCGTCGTACACAAGTGTCGAAATCTCTTGCTCATGGGGCGTACCTTCGTCCTTAAGGGGGGGCTTCGTACCGTGGGATGACACGCACTGAGTATACATTTCCTCTTTCCAATTCGAATCAAGAATGAACAAGAGTTTTCATTGGCGGGAACGACACAGTGGCTATCCCCCGTCTGGCCACGTAAGTCTGCCATGTGAAATAACTTGGTTCCCATGACTGCCCACGGGTACCGCCTGTCTCGTCCAGGATCCACTGAACTCGTTCGTGCAACGTGCAACATCCTGTGGTACGGTGTGGTGCCACACTACCCTTCCATCACGTCCTCCCGATGCTGCGCCACTCTGGTAGAGGCCCAGAGAGAGAGAGAGAGAGAGAGAGAGAGAGAGAGAGAGAGAGAGAGAGAGAGAGGCAGGCCCCCACGTCCGCTTCGCGTCGCAAGTACTGATACACACAGATAAGTCTTCCATGACGCGTATTTTCCTGATGCATATAGATGACAAGATAATGGCGCGGAAGAGATAACATGAGTGATTTCCATGCATATGCAAATGTTAGTGTTTGGTATGTAAATTCCCCGGACCACCACACGCAGCCAGTGCATTCTGACCCACGCTCTGAAGAGCTGTGAAGCGTTACGTTAGGTCAGAGGTCAAGATGGCCTCTGGTGGTGTATTTTTAGGTCAGGCGAAGCAAGCCAAGCATATAAAGGACTAATTTTCATACGCGACAAGAGAAACATAAAATGAATATATATTATTTTCCTTTACGTCGAAGGCGCCAGTCACGGACGAAAGTCTTCATCAGGGCCAGACCTTAAATAAGACACGAGAAAAAGATCTGAAGAGAAAGAGAAAGAAGGAAGAGAAGACGAGAAATAATCTAAAAGTTTTGGAGGGAGTCGAAAACGTGATTTTGAAAAAAAAAAAGAAAAAAAAAAAGAGGAAAAAAAGGTCAGGTCGATGATGTTTGGAAAGACTTGAAAAGGTAAAGATTTCTTAAGCTTTGCTGTGGAAGGAAAGAACTAGATATCAAACTGGCCCACCTTTGAGTTGCCAGAGGCAGCACAGTTATCATGTGCATAAAACCTTATCTTTATCGTTATTATCATTATCTTTATTATTGTTATTATTATCATTATCGTTAGTAGTAGTAGTTGTAGTAGTAGTAGTAGTAGTAGTAGTAGTAGTAGTAGTAGTATCGTCATTATCATAATTATTGCTATTATTGCATGGAAAAAACGATTGTAGATTATACCACCTAAGCTGATGCAACAATCATCGCTACTCAACTAAGACGTCAGTGGACGTGTTCGCCAGAAATAACAATATCCCTGAGAACGGGATATCAGTGCACCAGATCCCAGCGAACAAGGAAATCAATCCCAGCTCTGATACAAGGCTGTGTGCAAGGATCAGGTCAGGTAAGGCTGGGTTAGATGAGGTCAAGATATGTCAGGTTCGATAATGTTCTCCTTTCACTGAAATCTTATCCCGTGGGAATTTTGTCTTACCCCTGCCAGTACGATGCAACACACACACACACACACACACACACACACACACACACACACACTGGTACGTATATATGGAAACACATGTATCAGAAGCTACATAAACACTTACATAGAAATGTACATATTTTGTGTATTCATATATGTAAATATGCATATATCTGTCTTATTGCCAGTTTGTATGAATACATGTATATATGTATGTATGTATGTATGTATGTATGTATGTATGTAAGAAGAAGTGGAAAGAGACAGACTTACGGATAGATATAAAGGGGAATGGACACAGAACGATCAATCCAGTCTTTGCTACTATGAATTGGTCACTACATTTCATCCTTAACATCTTTGCCCCCTCCCCTGACCTTGTTCGACCTGGGAAAGTATCTTTTCATCCTTCACAATCATGACCCTACGAAACCCTAAGCCCATTGTCTCTAAAGTCGACAAGCGCAGGACAATATCATCGTCAAATAATCTCTCCATTCAGAGCCCCGCAGTAGTGCGTTCGGTAGCACCCAGGGCAATGACCTTGACCCGAGAGGCATAGGATGAGAAGTAAACAATGATCATGGGGAATACAGTGTCACACTGATGATGATAAACACTTCCTCCCAACAATGGTTGTTTACCGACACCCGATCATTTACGTCTGTACGGATAAAGTTTCAAATTCTCGTGACATAGTACCAACATGACAGTAAAGGTTTTGGGATAATTATCTGCGGCTAGTCCTCGTAGACATTATAGTAACTGTAGGTATAATATTCACATTGTAGTGGTCAGTATCGCTGACCAGTTAATCACACGCGGGGTGGGGGGGTCGATAAGGTTCGAGTCCTAGTGTGGGCAGTAGGCTCACAGCCAACCCATCTGTTCATCCTCCTCCTTAGCGCTGGTCAATGGGTACCTGGCGTTGGCTCGGGGATATGTATATCCATATAATGAATCTGAAATGGCCATGGCCGGGGGAGGCGGCTAACAGTTGCCCATGCCACTCCTATCATAGAAAATGAACCATAAGGGTGAAAGGGAATGAATGGGAATGAGTTTACCATGGGTCATTCCAGGCAAAAACGATGACCTCCAGACCCACCAAATGAGGTCAGACAGCTTCATAATGGAGGTCATTCTTCGTGTCGAGAGCCCTCTGACCCGGCCCCATGACCTGACCTCGCCTGGGACACGGAGGTCAGCCGTGTCTGGAAATAAGGTCATTTTTCACACAGTGAACCCAAAGCACAAGAGACGCAGGAGATTATGGAGATTAAAGGGAAAGTTAGCTGCGTGCGTCCTGTACTTAACATTGTGGGAAAGAGGATTTATTTTCTTGTATTGCTGCTGTTTACTTGTGTACACGAATGCACGTATTTTGTCATCAGTTTTCTTGTCAATTTCTTCATTCATTTCTCTCTTTGTTTCGCCATTTCGTCATCCCTTCGCAAGCGTTTTGTTTACTTACCTACCAGTCTGATTGTAGGTCTGTGTGTGTTTGTTTAGGCTACTTGTTGTCTTCTCATCTCAAGAGATCTAAGTCAAGTAGCCAGATGTAAGTGGACTGAAAATAACCCATATGAGTAAACTGATTGAGCAAAATCCCCCGTCCTATACTAAACTGTACGATAGTTTCAGTCAGACGACCGGCAGCAGGGACCTCTAGTGCCCGTACGATAGTTTCAGTCAGACGACCGGTAGCAGGGACCTGTAGCGCCCGTACGATAGTTTCAGTCAGACGACCGGCAGCAGGGACCTGTAGCGCCCGTACGATAGTTTCAGTCAGACGACCGGCAGCAGAGACCTGTAGTGCCCGTAAGCTTGACAACCGTACGATGATATAAAAAAAAAAAAGTGATTTTGACCTAACGTTTTCTCTCGTAACCAGTTTTTTTTTTGCATTACTGTAGCGACCGGCAGTTTCCTTCAGTGCAGAATTTCGCGATTTTTAATCATGTTGCTGTGGGGACACAGGGTCATGAAATGAATTCTTGATTTCTTACTGTTAGGGAATTTCTTCGTCATTATCTCCCTTCATGTATTCACGTTGTCAGTCTGCCACTCCTATTTTCCCTTTGATTTATCCTCTTTATTTAGTTTGGCTTGTCTGATTCTTATAGGTTTATTTAGCCACACACACACACACACACACACACACCCACACACACACATACACACACACACACACACACATACACACACACAATGGTGATTTAGCGTCCTTGTCAACAAGGACCAAGCGACTTTAGGTTTAGGGAAAAATGCTGAGGTTACGATTCCCATGTCCATCATTCGTTATAATATGTTGCACTGAAGCGCTATATTGAAAACTATAATATTTACTAAGTTTTACAATAAACAAAATATTACTTCATTGTGTAAATACTGGAACAAAAAAAAAAAAAACGAAATCAGTTTCTTTCGGGGAGAGTCAGATGAAATCACTGGAAGCCATTAGAGAGAGTGGACCAAATGTAACAAGAGATGACAAACTTGCAATATAGTTAATGTCGGAGGAATGTTTGGTAAATATCCTAACCTAACCAGACGCAGGGGAATAAAGGAAAATTACTGGGAGAATAAAAAAGAAAATGTATCCAGTACACTCATTACATATATGGCCTCAGCACTTACAAAGCCGCTCTTCGGCTTCCTATAACACTGGGAGGCAATCTCCGGTGAGCAGCAGTGTTGTGGCCAGATAGTGAGTACCAGGAGTGGTCGAAGCCCATCACGTAAATACGTGAGACACAAATGACGCCCATAGATCCCCGCTGGCCGAGGCAGGAAGACCGGAGTTGCCTCTCACATATAATAAAAAAAGGAGCCAAGAATTCCAAGGCACGTTCTGTACACCCGCGACAGCCGTCCTGACAGCCAGTTTGCCTGAGCTAATCAGCCTAAAAGCCCTTGACTTTTTCTCTCGTGGTCCCCCCGATGGTTCAGATCACGTATGATAAATATGATGCGACGCCTCTTGTCCGCTCCAGCGCACGGGGGAAGGGATCTGTGGCTGGAAAATGAGGGAAATCTACCGTGCGCCGTATGAGTGTTTGACGAATGGTCGCCACATCCAGTCAGCTGCCAGTAAAGTCCAGACCTGGTATAATGATACGGGTCCATTGCTGTAAGGATATACACTGTCTAGAACAGTGCGCTGGATCAGTCCTTATACCATGCATCAGGTAGGGCCAATTAAGTCCTTGTTCCATACATCAGGTAAGGATGCTCAATATAGTCTGTGACCGAGATGGAGTATCATTTATCTTACGAAGAGACTTACACTCTTCCAGCTGCTGGGTTAGTGGCTAAGGACTGGCAGCTGCGTTTCGTGAAGTTAACACACTGCCTAAAGGAGAGACTGAAAAAGAAATTGAAGACTGTACTAAAGTCCGTCATGACTCTGAGAAATGCTGCATTGTGATTAATCATGAGAAAATTGTCGACAGTGTGACCAAATGGTGCAAAGGGAACCTTCGTGAAGATCATAGGTCGAATCCCACGCTAACGTTGATTACTCGTAAATACACTACGCACCTGATACAACGAAATGTATAACGTAGCTACTGTCATCATCAAGTCCACTGTCCGATGTCGGAGGCGACCTGAAATGTAATGGTAAGGTGCCACTGAAGGATGACGTATCCAGTAGACTCTAATCACGGTAGACGTACATGGTCCACTACAACACGTACATCAACACCTTTACTAAACGGTGTTGGTTTTTGTAGCTCAGGATCGTCTTCGAGGGTTCGTTCTTTTAGGTGCCTTGTCTCCATGACCCACACGGGACTGTTAATCCGACTAAGTGTATATAGCTATAAACAACAGTCATGTGGCCCATTGGAGATAACGTCTTGTTTATTGTAAGGTAAGGATTCTGGCTTAATCCCCTGAGCATGACGGTACGACCCTTGGATATGATGGTCCGGCCTTTTACTTGACCCTTAGGGCCTAGGTCAATGGCCAGTCTACTATACCCAGGGTATCATACCATCGTACTGAAGGATTGTACCTTAGGGCCTAGGTCAATGGCCAGTCTACTATACCCAGGGTATCATACCATCGTACTGAAGGATTGTACCTTCGGGTTCAAGCTAGATATTGGATGTTAGCGAATGAGGCCATTTCTCTGTTTGTTCCTGGCGCTTAACGCGGCAACCATCGATAACCAGAACAAGGACTTGGACACGATCACACCGACGACATTCGTAGTCCCCTTCTTCAGCAGCAGCAGCAGCAGCGCCACCAACGAGAACAACAGCAGCAGCAGCAGCGCCACCAACGAGAACAACAGCAGCAGCAGCAGCAGCGCCACCAACAAAAACAACAGCAATAACAGCAGCAGCAGCAGGCCAGAGATAGGCCCTTCCCCCGGGGTCGCCATCAGCTCAGTGATGGTCATTTACATAATGTCCCCAGCAGCCCCAGCTAGTCTGGGGCCCAGGGCGACGCCTGCCCATTACGGCCCTCAGGGCTCGCACCTTATCTCTGTCCATCTATCTTCCCCCATATAATGTCCAGTCTCAGTTATTCCGCTGCGGATGGTTATAGCATAAGATCAAGGAATGACTTGTAGATATCGTTCGTTACATTCTTCTCATATCAGCGATGAATCTACCCCAAGTTTGGTCATCAAGAAGTGTCGGGGATATTCGACGATGATTAGGATGCAATACGCTCCGTGTGGACGTATTGTATCATACTTCTGCAGGCGCTGTGTCAACGCGAGGGTGATGAGAGCATCAGAGAGCATCTATCAAGACTTTTCACTTGTTCAGTCAAGGAAACACATCAACAGGAGTCTCCCCACCCCATCCCTGCTCCCCCTCCTCATCTTCTACCAACCCACACCCCGCCGAGCTACCCTCAAGTACCTGGTGAATAATAACAGGTGGACAGGTCTTAGGCTGAGTGTACAGAGGCCTTCAGTGTCTCGGGTCAGTAGAGAGGAGCGACTGGGGTGCCTACCACCCGGAGGGATTATCCTGATGTTGTCGAGGTGAGGAAGGTGGTAATGATCGCTGAGAGAGGGGACTCTTAAAGGCTATTGTGGTGGTTGGGTGTATGGACCTCGTCGAAGCAGCCTTGCTTGCGCCACGACAATCAGCGAGACATCAAAGAACGTTAGGAGAGAGTCTCTCTCTCTCTCTCTCTCTCTCTCTCTCTCTCTCTCTCTCTCTCTCATCGGTCGATCCGTTGCACTAGCCCACTCTCGACCCCCTCCAGCCCACCCTCCTCTTTACCGTGTGCTGTCCCTTCCCAGCTATTGTGGCGCAACATGATGGCGTAAAGGTAAAATATCCGTTAGACTGATCCAGAGGGCAGGCTTGGGTGTGACCTGTGGGTGTAAGGCAGGCTTGGGTGTGACCTGTGGATCACGTTATATAAGTCGACAGGTCATAGTGACTTGAGGTAGTGATCCGAGACGACTAATGTTGTAGGGACCCGGTGCTGGCGTAGAGAGTATGTGACGTCGGATGACCGTGGCAGCGGTGACCCATGATAATCTAGGCCATGGTGACGTAAAAAAAAAAAAAATGACCTTCGACCTGCAATTGCTGGTAGCGAGTTGTCTCAGCACCAGCTGCCTGGTGGCGAGTGACCAAACACGCATCGAGCGGAAAATATTCACACGAGAATATAAAATGTTCTTTATTTGCCCTAAAGACATCGTATGCATCTCGAAGACAGCGGAACGCGCTAAAACCTTCGTGGAATTTGATAGAAATTTGTTACGACTTGCTGGACAGCTTGTTGCAACGTAACTGTAGCTTGCGACATCAAGTGAGCGAGCACAACCGTGTCAAAATCCGTGCGAGAGTTAGAGACACATTTCTGGCTGAAAAGGATTTACAGTCACTGCTCCGTAAGGCGGAAATACCGAGGCACACGCGCGCGCGCGCGAACACACACACACACACACACACACACACACACACACACACACACACTTTAATTAAAGTCGTGTCGCGTTAAAGAGTAATTCCTGACCCATTCAAACCAGAGTCAAATTACTTAAATGTTTAGCATATCCTGAACGCCAGATGACAGGGGAAAAAAAAGGGGGGAATCCTTCGTGAGGGAGTTTCGCAATATTCTGACGTCATACGTACTTCTTATAACCCTTAACTTCCAGTTTCACTGATTCCGAGTCACGTTATTTTGAAAAATATTTGGATTGTAATTCCAGAGGTGTCGCAATTCGTCCTCAGCCGTGAGTTACAGTGTGGTGAAATTTTCCCGTTCGTGTCAATACGAAATTCTCCAGTGGAGGCGTTTTTCACACCCGCATTACAAAGTTGATATCACTAAACCATATGGAGTAGTTGAGGTACTTCGAGACAGATGCTACTACGTGTATATCTGGTCTATTTTTGGATAGATGTATATCACTTATCGTAATCGTTTGTCTCCTTGGAAATGTAGACTGTTCTATTTCTAATTCTGTTCATACGAAAATGAATCGAATTCAGGAGTGATTGAAGTATCATATATGGAAATTGTTTTTCTTGAATCCATTCAATACAGTGTTATACTCTATCGCTACTCATGTGTTGCATGTTGCTTCTTTTTTTTTCTCCTCAACTTCACTGTTGTTTACTGTCTTTGCTACGGACTCTTCACCATCAGAAGGGAGCTCGATCGTATGACAGGTTCCCTCACCATCATTATGTCTCTTCAGACTGTCGTATCTGCCTTACATTTTCCAGTGTTTGTGCTGCATTTGCGAGAACGCTTTTCTTCCTTCCTGGGAGAAAAAAGATAAAAAAAAAACTCAGGTAATTCTACTGATCCTCAGCAACTGAAATCAGTCCAGGAACTGAAATAAATCCACTCTGATTCCTCCCACTGAGATCAGTCCCCTGGCTGTAACCAGCCCGCCCACTGACTGGCCGAGGAGGGGAACGTCATTGCTTGCTTTTTCATGTTACTTTTTGCCCAGGGTAGTGACTGCCAGACGCGTCACTACCAGCAACAGTTGCTGCCCCCGTCCAGACAGCTGATTACCACAATAACATGGCCAGAACGAATTCAGTTAAACTTTATTATTTCATTATCATTTATACGACATTGTTATAGAGGCATAACTCCCATTAATAGCTTCATTACGACTCAAGGTTTGGCGTTTTACGAAGCAGAGGAACTAATGGTAACTACCTTTCCAGGTCGTTGTCGTAACTCTGGGGCCAATTACAGTCGGTACGTGAGGCAGCCGGTGTCCACTACTGTCTCGTGTCGCACATCACCAAGGGAGCGCCGTCGGTACCGTACGTGATGCCTCCCTCCCTACAGTTGTCAGGGTCGTCAGCTCGATGCCATGGAAGCTAAACCCTCGCCCGCTGTTGTTGTCAGGGTCGTCGACCGGTGAGGCGGAAGCGAGGCGGCGCAAACTGTTGTCAGGGTCGTCGCCCGGCGAGTCGGAAGCCAACCACCACTTTTCAGGGTCGTTGCCGGAGGGGGGGGGGTGACGACGACGCAGAGGTGAACCACCACTTTTGTTGTCAGGAGTGTTACCAGGGGGGGAACGCAGAAGCTATCCGCCGCCTACTGTTGTCAGGGTCGACGCTCCAGGACATAGAAACGAACCGAATGAGACGAGTTATTTCTTTTTACGTCCCTTCGGGGTCATTCAACAACACCTGTTCGGTCAACACCTGCTCTGTCATGTCCCTAAATCATCTGGCGACTGGAGTTCGCCCTTCACTAGGACATGAGTGTCATGATTCACGCGCACCAGAACCAGGTGACATATGTGGCAAATTACTGCACCTGTCCTATCCCCATGTACGTCTAGAGATCAACTTTGAAATGGACTCCTCTGTTGTGACGGAGTTGAGGTGGGGATGTGAGTGTCTGAGGACAGATGTTAGTCTGGACCTGGGAGGTGAGTGTCGTGGGAAGTGAGTGTCAAGAGGGCAGATGTTGGTCTTTACCTGGGAGACGAATGTCAGGATGAGTCACCTCACGTCTCTAGAGGTCGCTGCAGGAGAATGAGGACTGGGCTGGTCTGGTGAGATATGTTGTAACATGAGTATGGAGAAGAGGGAGTGTGTTAGCGAAGTAGGGGGAAGATGTAAGAAGAGAAAGAGAGGAAAAAGAGAGTTACTAAAGGAGAGAAAATGTGTTATTTGAGGAGACGAAAGAAGAAGTTAGGAATTGATATGAATAAAAGTGTGGTAATAAGGGCTAGCAGGGGGGCGAGACAGGTTGGATTTAAGTATGACATTGAATGGAACGAATCCAGAGGGAAAGCTTTAGCTGCCTGGAAGTGAAATACCTGAGGACAATGTAAGGTATGAGGAGGATTGATCTCGTAAGGAAAGACAGTGTAAGAGAGAATTATGGTTGTATGCGGAGTGTGAATAAGAAAGCTTAATAGGGCGTGCTGAAATGGTATGGGCATATAGAGAGGATGAGCGAAGAGAGACTGACTGTGAGGATATACATGTCCGAGGTGAAGTCCAATATTGCAGACAGATCATCAACCCGTCCCTTGCATACATCCAGAGAGAAATCGTAAGTCCTGTGCAGTTTGTAAGACGTGTAAATCAGTCCTGAGTAGACGTCTACACATATAATCGTAATCCCAACATCAACAGTGACATGCATATGAACTCCAGTAATCCGTGTTAGAGTTATCTTGAGCTGTGTGATCATTACCTCGTATATCTAAAAGTTGCCTCGTTTGTTTTCCATAACATAAAACAAATATTCTAAATATCTACGGAAATAATACTCCTTACTCCACTTGATTTTGGCAAGAATGTATTCTTTGATTTGCTTAGAAATTGAATTCCAAGACGCAAATCGTCTAGATATGACTTCTTACATAGGTATCCTGATCCGACTACATACCAAAATATTGTTTCGTATCTTTTCTGGAAGTGCCGTTTAGTTTGTGACACACACACACACACACACACACACACACACACACACACACACTCACACAT
>JAUUDZ010411349.1:0-15087 GCA_032361705.1 Panulirus versicolor | reverse complement strand
TTTTCCTCCTCTCCCGTGTGCATTCTTACATCCAGCGATGACATTCCTCTGCTGAGCCCTTCTCGAGCAGCGTGATCGAGACGAGCTTTAGGTATGGTGTTCTCCTGGCCTTGAGCGTGAAGGAGACGAGCTTTAGGGATGGTGTTTTCCTGGCCTTTTAAAAGCTATATACCCTTAAAGGGTTGTAGGTCTTGAGGTCGTGGGACCATTCATTATACCTTGAGAGTCCGTACCGTTGTGGTTTAAAGGGATGTGTCGTTGAAGGTGGTTAGAAATAGATTGATTTGTGCTTTGAATTTACTGGTAGTTGAAGGTGGTTCGAAATAGATTAATTTGTGCTTTGAATTTACTGGTAGTTGAAGGTGGTTAGAAATAGATTAATTTGTTCTTAGAAATAGATTAATTTGTTCTTTGAATTTACTGGTAGTTGAAGGTGGTTAGAAATAGATTAATTTGTTCTTTGAATTTACTTTTAGTTGCCACAGATTAATGTGAATGATTCATACATGATGAATGGGAGTCAATTTTCATTTTTTTTTTGTAGTTAATACTCGATGGATTAGTTAGGTTTGAGTTCTCACTATAGTATCGCTTGTAAGAATGTGGCGGTTGGACGATTATGTCACACAGAATGACTGAATCAAGAACAGCCAGGACACAGGTATGCAGTACTACGTAGATATAGTTACTGGTTACGGATGGGACGAATTCAGACATGGGGTGGGGGTGGGGGGGGGGGGGGGTCTGGGTAAGGTAGGTGGTGAGGTGCTGTGTGATATGTGGTGGTGAGGAATTATATTAAGAGGCTGGTGTCAGGTACACACACACACACACACACACACACACACACACATATACACACACACACACGTTGTCATGACCAACGTAAAACCTCTGCCATTTGTATAAGAGAATTGTCTTCCAGGATAACTTCAGAAGGAAAGTAACCTCACGTTTTTTGAATGGTGATCCTCAGATATTTTGGTCATCCTCAGAAATTTGAGTAATCCTCAGATATTTGGCATGTTCATTGAACCTTAGACATCTGAAATGTTAAACCTCTCATTTTTGGAATATTATTAAACCTCATCCTGTCATCTTTAGAATGTTAAACCTCATATTCTTTGAACGTGAAACCTCAAATTTCTGGAATGTTGAACCTTATCTCTGGAATGATAATCCTCGTTAGTTATTCATCAGGTATGAATGGTAGTGTTTATGGTGATGACTGATGGTAGCCATCCACCTAACCTCCGACCTGACCATGTGGAAGCTGGCGGGGAAAAAAGAAAAGAAAAAACATGGTCGATTAATTCACTGGTTATTGCAGCAAGAATGTTGATTTAACGAGGGCGAGGCGGGTGGAGTGTGTGAAGCGGAGTGAGCCGGGTGGAATGTCTGGGTGTGTGGTGCAGGGTGAGCCGGGTGGAGTGTGTGGTACAAGGTGAGCCGGATGGATTGTGTGGTGCAAGGTGAACCGGGTGGAGTATGTGGTTTAGGATGAACAGTGTGGAGAGTGTGGTGCAGGGTGAGCCAGGTGGAGTGTGTGTGTGTGTGTGGTGCAGGGTAAGCAGGATGGAGTGTGTTGGTGCGAAGCGAGCCGGGAGTAAGCGAGCTGGTGCTCTGGAATACGACTGAAATACCAAACGACCAGAGTACCACCAGGATGGACCTGGATGTATCAAGAGAGAGAGAGAGAGAGAGAGAGAGAGAGAGAGAGAGAGAGAGAGCGGGCAGAGGTGAGTGTGGAACAATGGTGTGGCTGAGACCTCTACGTCGGGCCGCAGTTATGGATGTAGCTATTGTATGTAAATGCTTCAAGTCGCCCACTTATACAATGGCCTCCCCGAGTCCCCACGCAATCTGATGCTGCCTCTTAGCCAAACCCCTGTGTGTGTGTGTGTGTGTGTGTGTGTGTGTGTGTGTGTTATTAACTCCCTCGTGTGCACATGTTTATCGTAATGACCCCCTATATATACGTAATTGTTTTAATGATCCCCGGTGGACATGATCGTTTTATTGACTCCATTGGACTTATTTGGTGATTATATCGACCCCCCGTGTGAAGACTTGGTTATTGACCTGATGTGTGTCGGAAGATCATATTTACCACCTGCGTTGGGTCGGCTATTGTATTGACTGTCGTATGTGTTCAGTTTATTGTTCCGATTGTCGTATGTGTACAGGGTATTGTTTTGACTGCCGTATGTTTACAGGCTATTGTATTGACGACTGTCGTATATGTACAAGCTATTGTATTGACAGTCGTAGGAGTACAGGTTATTGTATTGACTGTCGTATGTTTACATATTATTATAATTACTGTCTGTTGTGTACATTTATATTTATTGATCGTCTTCATACATCATGATTTTGTTCACCCGACTGTGTGTCATGCGTACTTCTGACCCCTTGTCCCTTGCTTGTACTTGATAACTAGATAACCTCCATATGTCGGTAGGGCGTCCTGTAGTGGATATCTCAGGTCGTATATGATTACCTGATTGGCTCTGTTGGGTGTTGGTGATTCTTGGATCCGCGCTCGTGTGTACATGCATAGTTAACTACCCCTCTCCTGCACATGACTGGCTCTTGCGAATGAAGGGGATCATGTCACACGTTTTCTGTTATCTTGAAATATTACTGAATATTGGTAACCCTCACTTTCGCTCTTTTCATGAGTGTTGTACTTGCATTTTGAAGCTGTTCAAGATCTTGACTTTGGTAGATTGCATTGAAGGGGTTATTTACATCTGTTTTCTTAGGACTGCTTGCTGCAAGTTGATGTTCTAAGAATATCATGAACAAAAATGAGGCCTTTATATGTTCACCAAAATGGGACTGCTTGCTGCAAGTTGATGTTCTAAGAATGGCATGAACAAAAATGAGGCCTTTATATGTTCACCAAAATCCAGCTCTGTGCCAGGGAGGCATTGGGATGTTTATTGCATAGCCTGTCTCATTTGCCTTTTTTTCCGACCCCTTGCCCATTCGTCTTGACCTCCTGCCGCTTTCTCTTATACATCTCCCTGTCATTTGCCCTCCTTCCATGCAAGTATCGTCCAAACGCATCTGAGCTCCCGGGTAGGAGAGAGAGAGAGAGAGAGAGAGAGAGAGAGAGAGAGAGAGAGAGAGAGAGAGTGAGGTGGCCGTCGCGCGTCTCACCAACAGCTTTAAGAAACCAGTTCAGGCATCGACAGAACTCTCCCCAGTTGATTCTTATTGCTCGTTAACGCTCGGGAATATTAACCCCCCCTGAGCACGACGGTGCGACCCTTAGGGGGGGTGGGGTGTGATGGCTTGACCCCTTAACCTTACCTTTGAGGATGTGGTCAAAGGCCTCATCATTGAAGGATCAATCCGTACCATCTTGCTGAGGGGGTAGTACCGTTTTGCTCTGGGGGTAGTTCCGTCTTTGCTCTGGGGGAGGTACCGTCTTGCTCTAGGGGTAGTACTGTCTTGCTGAGGAAGTAGTACCATCTTGCTCTGGGGGAAGTACCATCTTGCTCAGGGGGTACTACCATCTTGCTCAGGGGGTAGTACCGTCTTGCTCTGGGGGAAGTACCATCTTGCTGAGGGAGTAGTACCGTCTTGCTCTGGGGGTAGTACCATCTTGCTCTGGGGGAAGTACCATCTTGCTCAGGGGGTAGTACCATCCTGCTCAGGGATGATGGTACCGTCATATTCAAACGAGGGCAAGACGTTGTTGAATCGTTAATGCTCAGCCGTGCAGCTCGGGGCTTGTCATTATGGATCGTCCATGCGCTATCGTGGGCCTCGTCAGCCAGATGGCCTGGGTGTAAATGGGTGGTTCGTGCGTTATCTCCAACAACGTGTGCCAGAGAGTCATGGTATGATTTCCGTCCCCTCAGCGTACGGCCCGCTGTTAAATAGGATTTGATTGTGCCACAGTTCATTTTACTTAGATTTAGTTTATAAATTTGTATTGTAGATTGATGTATCATACACTTTCCGATTCTGTGGATGTGAATCTGTAAATGGTAGCGTTTTTGCCGCTAGAGTTTCCGTGTATGTAAATTGGTTTTGTGGGTGATCTCGTCGTGCCTCGTGATACAAGGCAGAGAGAGGAGCTTGTTGGTTTACTTCTGGCAGTGATGGATTTGCCGGTCACCGCGGCAGATTTATTTTGTGCACCCCATGCTCGTCGTGTGAGCGGTAGCGCAAAAGGATCACAGCGGTTCTTCCAGAACCTATGTTGACACCACATATCACGTCGTGTTGATTGGATGTGGACGAAACTTCTGTGTTTACAGACAGTGTCTACAAACTTCTGAACCTGATTTGAGTTTTTAAAGTGCAGGGGTCAAAGGTTACTCAAAGTCTTTTG
The DNA here is from genome assembly GCA_032361705.1 of Panulirus versicolor. NCBI lineage: Eukaryota > Metazoa > Arthropoda > Malacostraca > Decapoda > Palinuridae > Panulirus > Panulirus versicolor. The sequence continues at coordinate 10,739 of JAUUDZ010411349.1, read as the reverse complement.
TTCTTAAATAACCCTTGAATGATTGTATATACGGTATTTTATGACTGGGTGGTTAGGTACCGGCCAAATGTTTGTGTCAGACACAGCGCACAGAGGTCCAAACCAGAGGGGTGAAAGGTCAGGATTACAAGGTCTTGTGTACTTAGTGACGTCCGAAGAGAGAATGAACGGATGTGGACCAAACTTGAACCTTAAAGAGTCTTAATATAATTACCTTTTGGGCAGTGGCGGCCCAGAGATCGAGATGACAAGGTCAACGTGAGCTAAAAGGGCTCTTAAAAGTCTTGAGAACTCAACCCGGCCAAACCTGCACCAGGGACACGAAAGACAGGTTCCTGGACTTGAATATTTGGACGGCTGGGGGGTCAGGGGATCAAGGCTACAGCCTCGCTTGTGAACTTAGATGCTACGAAGAGCACAGGGTAATCTCATAACTGGGGAACTGATTCTGGCCAGACATGCACCCACCACGGGTACTGATTACTGAATGTTCAAACCTTTTTTTCTTTTTTTTTTGAGCAGTTTTCAGAGGTCGGTACATATTTTGGTGCTGAGTATCTAAGTATTTGGTGAATGGATGTCATGTATCATCAGAGATGCTCGATCGAGAGTTTTACATTGGTTTAAGTTTATGAGGTCAGAGGACAGGGTCGCAAGGTTACGTTCGGTGTGGCAGTGAGAACAACGTTATGAAAAGAGCGTAAGAGTTGCACGAAAACGTGATGAAAAGAGCGTAAGAGTTGTACGAAAACGTTTTCTCGATTTGGCTGACCCCTCTTCGTTCCTCCGTGGTGGACTTTGGTATGTAAATGAAACGGGGTTTAATGGCATGTTTTACCGGTAAAACAGGGTGTGTAAATGGGCTGTTTGAAGATGAATCTGTTGTAATGAAATATCTGTAAAGGGAGCTTATTTGAATAGCGTTCTCCGTTAGCAAGATTGATTTGCAAGTGGATTTCATCTCACCACCGCTTCCCTGACGTAAAGATATTGTAACTACGTGTTAGCGTTGGGAGTCTCGTTCGTGCTTTTATGTCGTAACAGAGAGACAAGCCAAGGCTTCAGTCGAGATAGACAAGCCAAGGCTTCAGTCGAGATAGACAAGCCAAGGCTTCTTTCGAGATAGACAAGCCAAGGCTTCAGTCGAGATAGACAAGCCAAGGCTTCAGTAGAGATAGACAAGCCATGGCCCTGGTCAAGATAGATAAGCCGAGGTTGTTGACAAGATGGATAAACCAAGGCGCTGGACGATATAGATAAGTCAGCGATAAGACAGTTCACACAGGGTTCTGGACAAGATAGTCACGCCAGGGAGTTTGAGAAGGTAGACCAACCGGGGATGGGAATGAACGAGAGGTAACCAAGGATCACACAACGAGCAAACGCCTCTGAATGAGTAATAGAAGCCCGGGATTCGGCCAGGTAGAGAAGCCAAGGTTGTGACAACCCACGGGTTACGGGCAAGCCAGAGATGTGGGAGATGGACCAGCCGGGGCTTTGGCCAGTATGGTCAGTCTAGCTAGCGTGGGTGCGGGCGACGAAAGAAGGCTATAGTATAGGGCAAGGTTGGTAGACAAAGTGTTCTGGGGAGAGAGAGAGACACGCGATCGAGTGATCTCGGCCAGAAAAAGTGTTTAGAACTCCTGTTCTTTATCAGATTAATTTTCTTTTTATAAGTGATATGCACACGGTCCCAAGTCCTGATCTCTCACAGCAGCAGCAACATATTGCTAATTATACACCACCGTAAATGATCACACACACACACACACACACACACACACACATATACGGTGAGTGTGTGCAACACAGTCGTGAGGAGGGCGTTGTGCATTCTTAGGCCATAAACACGTTACACGATAAGACAACGCCAGGCATAAAACACTCGCATCTCTCGATAAGTTTAGTCCTGAACTCACACAGGCCGTACACGCACAGTGTCTTCAACGTACATCACTTTAAAGACTATATGTCGTGTCGTCAGCGCTCACTTCTTTAGACGCACAGTCCTTTAAAAATCCAGTGACCCAAAGCACAACGCTTTAAGCTGACCACCCTCAACGCCAGTTTCCAAAAGCCCTGAATGTCTTAGACACTTGATTCACTAAATACCGAGTGCCGTAATTAACTATGTCTTTAAACACCCAGGGCCTTAAACATTTATTTCCGTAAACCCCCCGTACGTTAAACAACCTCTTCCCTGACTCCTGCGTGCCTTAAGCATCTAGTTCCCATTGCACCTACTGCCCTAAACACCCAGTCCCCTTATTATCCAGTGCCCTAAATACCTAGTTCCCTAAATACACCGTACCCTGAATACTTTGTTCCCTAAACACCCAGTGCCCTAAACACGTATCCCTAAATACATGTTGCGCTAGACGCTGCCTTTGTTAAACTCCAGGATGTAGCTGGACTTGAGGTGGGCGCCCATAAGCCAAGCAACCTTGTTCTCCGATGGTACACACACACACACACACATACACACACACACAGCAGACTCCCGCCACCCCCCTCGACGCAGAGTAAACAGATCGAACCTCCCGAACGCTCCTAGAACCCTCATAAAACCCCTTAAACGTGGGCAGAACCCCAGTAAAAGCCGCGGGGGGAGGATCAAACCGGGCCGCTCGGAGCAACCCCCGCCGAGCGGTAATCTCGCATCGTCGACTTCCCGCGGGCCCTCTGCCCACACGGCCATAACTCAACCCTCCGCTTCACCTGCCACCATTTGGCTTTTTAAAGAGTTCATCTGGGGCCTGGCGTAGGAGGAGGAGTCCTCCGCCTGGTCATTTTGCCCGGCGCGTCGGTCATGGAGAAAGCCGATTCGCCCGGGATCAGAGTAATAACGAAATGTTGTACGTCAAGGACACGGAATTATTGGTAATGGGTTTTGTGGGACTTTGTGTTGATGTTTGACATTATGGAGTAGTGAGTTGGGGTGGGTACGTGGGTGGTGTGTGTGTGTGTGTGTGTGTGTGTGTGTGTGTGTTTGTGTGTGTGTGGTGTTGTCTGCATGAGTTTGTGTTGTGTTATGTGGTGTGAATATGTGTTTTTGTGTTTATGTATTGTCTGATGCAGATGTACATGCTTCTCAAGTTTGGTTGGTCTCTTGAACACAAAGGACTAATAGAGAAGGTCCAGAGGAGGACGACAGAAATGATACCAGAATAAAGAGAGCTGAGTGACAGGGAAAAGTTAAGAGGCCTTCAGTTTGGAAGAGGAAAGAGTAAGATGTGACTTGATCACGACCTTTAAGGTTTTAAAAGCAAGTCTCGTGTCATCATTGGAGAAAGCTCTTCAAGGGACGCAAAGATAGAATAACCAGTGACCATTGGACCATAACATGAAATTAAGTAGTAAAATTGCTAGACATTTTGAAAAGGAGTTCTTTTATAATTTAAGATTCGTGGATGAACGGAATAAACCGTGTTGAAATTGAAAATGCTGACAGCATACTGATGTTTGAATAGATGTAGGAAGGAAAAGTTCTGGAAATGAGACCCCACGATTGTAGAACTTCCTCCTCTTACATTACAGACAAAATGTTACAGAACTGGTAATTACACATTTTTCCCCCTCCAGACCTTATTTGTTTTCTATATTATAAATTGATTGATCTTGTTTCACGGGAAATTGTAAATCTTATGATGAAGCCAGTTTGTTGTTGAAATGGCTCGTGTGTTGAGGAAGGTAAGTTAACCCAGAGACACCAAGCTGCCTTCAGCCCCCATTCTTGTGGGTGTGCCTTACGGAACTTGTTGTGATGATTGATATTAACCCAATGAACAAACGAAGGAACGACCTCCTGAGCACCATGGAACGACCCTTGGGTATGATTGCCATGATCTTGGAGGCTCAGGTCATAGGTCAGGGCCATTATAGCCCCACGGTCGTACCCGTCTTGCTTCTAACGGTCATCCGTTCTTGTCCAGATGTTTCCCCATCATGCTGATGGAGCTTCAGAAAGCGCGCTCGAAGTACGGAAGACTGGCACTTTTGCGCCGACTCGCGGCTCTTTAGTGAAAGCCGGGACGTTGCCAACGGCCCCATATGTGGAAGACAACAGTGTACGACTCGAAGGTACTTTTATAGACTGGTGTTAACAGGAAGTATAATGGCCGTCTTCTTTGATGGATGGATGTGGACGTTTATGACGCTCGGCTCCTGGCCTTTGTGCTAGTGTGTGGCATTAACTTCTGTTAGTCTGGACGGCTTGTTGATCTGACGCCGGCTTGTCAGGGTGGGGGATGAGGCTTGCGTGAATTTCGAGAGTAGGTCATTCTTCCCACGTTGGGTAGGTGGTGAGGGTCTGTGGTCTGTTTAACATCTTATTTGATATGAAGGAGTTAAACCCCGAGTCCCCTTGTTCGAGTATAAGATAATTTGTAGCAGATGCTGTGTGTACGATGTTCAGGTGTTCTTGGATGTGTTCACGTTACTGACGGTAGTTTTCAGCTTTTATACCATGTGGCTAGACAGTAGAACACATATCTCTTATTGCCCGGTCTGTCCTTTCGTTCACCTGCGTTCCTGTCTCCCTTGATGTTCGTCCACTCTACGTACATTCGTTCTTCTGTCTGCCTGTGGGTCGCATGGCACGTGCAGCTGTTGCAGTTTTCTTTCATTTCTCACTTCATATGACAACAATAGGGAGGTGAGAGATGGAGGCGTCATGGATTGGTTGCAGTAACTGATGAGAGAGAACCCTGATAAAACTCACATCATGATCTGCTCACCAACACAGCAGATGATGATAGTGACTTCATCACAGTCATGATAACAGTGATATATATATATATATATATATATATTCTTTGCACGACAAATGGTGACTGACAGCAGTCTCCCGCACAGTGACACCTTCTTCAGGTGTTGAGGATAACTCTGCGACCAGATACACTCACTCTCACCGTACACGCGGTCCTTGTGAATTCTAATCCTGTATGCCTGACCAGCACATGTCAGGAACACGAAAATTTTCTTTTTGTATCGTATTTAAGTTTGAGATTTGAAATTCATCGTTTGAAGGTCTTTATTCCTGGGGTAATTTAGTTTAAAAGGATTTACTGGGCTTTACATTCCGTCCTCCATCTATTTTTGTCCTGTTCAATTTGTTGGTTGAAATGGTAATGAAAGTAGGGTAAGTTAGAGCTGGGGGGGTTGATTTGCTGTTGCGAGGCTATTAGCGAGTCCGCGTGCAGCCCAGTGTGGTCCTGTTTCCTTATCAGAGCCGACCACCCCCTCTGCTGCACGCTGCGTTCCAGGTGTTGCCTGCCGCCTTGGTTGTGCACGCAGTCAGCTGAGTCACGAAGCTTCTGTGAGCTTTGGTATTGCCTTATGACTGTGTTACGTTCCTGGGATCCATAATGCAGTTGCGTTCCGGTGTCCCAGGTGTTCCGACATCGAAGTTTCGTTGTAATGTGCTCACCGTTGCGACCCTGGGATGGCACGTTGTTGGGGTGTTGTTCTATTTGTGATGATGTGGCCATGATGTTTACATGCTGACGTTGTTCTAGTGTTCCGGGTGGTTGTGTGCTGCAGTTACGGTGTGGTGTTACGAGAGTTTTAAGCTGCACTTGTGTCGCGGTGTTCTGGGTGTTGTATGCTGCGTTTGTGTTGCTGTGTTTCGCGTGTTGTGTGCTGCCTTTGCTTGGCGAGTGTTGTATTGTGTGATCGTGTTCTTGGGTGTTGAGATGCCTGAGCTGTGTCGCGGCGGCGTAGGTTTACCGCACATTCCGGTTGTGTTGCGAGTGTTGTATGGTAAGGGTTGAGTTGCAGGCTGGCTGACCGGCCGGCAGGACCTTCGGCCGCCGGGCAGCGCTCCCTGGCGGACCTTTGTGGCTACCTTTGCGAGCGTCGTTAAAAGAAAGAAAAATACGTTCGCTCGTTCATGGCTTGTCAGCTGCTTGCGTCAGCGGTCGGGGCAGAGTGACTGTTGGTAGTTGATAATTACCCCCCCGAGCTGTGTTGTGTTGTTGGTTCGGCGGTTATAATCGTGAATGCTTTCTGCGGTGGTGGTTGTACTCGTCAGCCGCAAACTAATGTCAGCTGCCCTGCTGACGCGGCCCGGTAAATGGTGTCACCTGCTGACTGCTGAAGCTGTTGACCGCTAATTGCGCTCATTTGCCTAATGATGTAAACGTTGCTGGTGTCAGCTACCTACGGATGTCAGGTACTTCCCGCTGTCAGTTCCTACTGTCGTCAGCCACCTCATACCAAGCCCCGTGTGTCAGCCTGACGCCGCCGTGAGCCGCTCCTTGCCTCGATCCCATGTTGGGTAGGTACGTGTTAGGTAGCTGCCCTTTACCTGCCGTCAGCCGCTCCGCACGCCGGGCCGCCACCCTCACTGCCCGTGTAGGACCCCACTTCCCTGGCTACGATGGAGAGTGAGGCTGAGCATCGGGACGCTACACACACACACACACACTCACATACTTAGTCTGGAATATCCCGCCGGGGGAACAAATACATTTATTTTGCATTGCTGTTTTTGTTTTGAGAATGTTGTCGTTGTTGTTGTTGTTGTTGTTGAGCGTTATGTCAAGTGGATATGTCTGACATACGAATAAATGTTGTTAAATGTTTCGTTTGATGAGTGTGTGTGTGTGTGTGTGTGTGTGTGTGTGTCTGTGTCTGTGTGTCTGTTTGATGAAAATAGGAAAGGTGGGAAGCCTGAAGTGATGCTGGAGGTCCATAGCTCAGTCCAGTGCTGCCATAAGCAGTACGCAGCAGTAAGTGCAGAGTGTTCCACGTACAGCTAGACACCTGACTTTTCCGTAAAGTCTGTGTTACCCCGGAAACCAGACGAAGGATCTTACATAGTGAGTCCTCTGCTCTACAGAAGTCTACCAGCTGTGTAGCAGCCTCATGAGGAAGCCCAACCTCTCCAATATGCTGATGCTTCACTTGGGATATAGAACCCACTGCATCGAAATATATGGTACTGATTTAGTGTGGATGACGAATCCTCTGAGAGAGAGAGAGAGAGAGAGAGAGAGAGAGAGAGAGAGAGAGAGAGAGAGACTTAATATAAAAAGTTTATTTAAGAGTAGTTTGAGGTGTCAAGTCCATTCAAGAATATACATAAGTCTTGAGTTAGTATTTGAAGCCCATCTCTTTAAGAATATACAGGTGTGACGTAATGCGTTCAGTTCGCGAGAATTCCCGGAGGCCGGAAGCTACGACTTTGTCTGCCAGACAGTTGTCTGTGGGAGCCAGACAGTCTCACCCTAAATAGACGTAGTTAATGCCCATATTGCCGGTGGTAATGGCTGGCAAGCTCTGCCGGAGATGAATGGCTGCTGAAGGTGCTAATAATATTTTATAGTGCAGTCCTGGTAACGCCGGACCCTCCGGCAGGAGAATTAGTAACGGGTGGCAATTAGCAGGTCTCACCCCGGCCCACTCCTGACGAGGTAATGGTGAGTGATGGCCGGGTACACGCTGGGCCCCGCCAGCTGTGGGGAACTGGCCAGGCTATGGGCAGGGCAAGGGATGCTAGCAGAATGTCCAAGAGGCTGAAGGAGTTGTGGAGGTTGTGTGCGCGGGTAGGCAGCAGAGAGGCTGTGGTTGCACAGGGGAGGATATGGCTGGACATTATGTGGGAGAATGAGTTTAAGGAATTGTGGTTAACGTAGAGAGGTTTTTACCCTTGAGGGTGCACCTGGGCTTTGGTGATGTGTGGGAGACTGTCGGGATTGTGTGTGTGTGTGTGTGTGTGTAGGGGAAGCCGCCAGGGATATGCAGGTGGTTAGAGGAGTGTGTGGGGGTCTTTTATGGTATGGAAATGCTGTCGGGGACGCGGAGGTAGGCATGTGAATGTTATGAGATGGTTGTATGTGGGAGGCATTGAATATGTGCAAGAGACTAAATATGAGATGGTTGTATGTGGGAGGCATTGAATATGTGCAAGAGACTGGTGGAGGATGAACAGCGATGTTGGACGGCTGTGGCGACATGGGCAGGCTGTGGAGATGTGGGAAGGCTGTGGGGGTAGGCTGGGGCTGTAGAGAAAGTTAGGGGAGACCTTGAGAGAGAGCAGGGGGGGGGGGGTATTTTTTTTTCCTCGTCCAAGCTAATGCGAACATGACGGCCTCGGGCAGTCCTTTGTGAACACACTGCTCCTCCAGGAACCTCCGGTTCGCCAGTCTACCTTTCCAGTCATCCTTCCTTCTGTCCATATGTTCTTCCATCCTGACTCTCGCGTTCGCTCAGACTTTATGAACGCGATATTTCGACTGTTTCTTGTTATGCTGGTTATTACAGGCCTGGGGTGAGAGGTCGCTGTGTAGTTTGGTCGCTCAGACCTTATTAAAGGCTATTCTTATGCAACGAACGGATGACTATCATACTTAATCATAATATATTGTACCTGTTGTTGAGGAAGTGATTAAGGGTAGGAGGTCAGGGGCGATAGGTCAAGGTTACTGTGCTGCAAGATGCGAGATTACTTGGCGTGTATCGTAAAACCCTTGAGCAGGACGATATGGCCCTTGGGTATGATGACCTTGGCCTTGACCTGACCCTCATCGGTTAGTTCAGAGGTCGGACCTTAATTATCCAAGGCTCGAACCGTTGTATTCGAGAGTCGCACTGGCTTGCTCTAGGACTCGGGCTATTATTCCCTTGTTATTTTATAAGTAAATACCAGGGAACAGACTACTAAATGAAGCACTTGCCAATAAGTACTGAAATCCTTGAAGAGGCCCTTTACCTACGGTTACTGTTATCTCTATGATAGGAGACAGAGGTTTGAACACAGGGCCCCCACGACCGTAACACTCCCCGCATACACAAGTAGATGACCACGAGCAGGTGATCTTACAAGCATATCGTCATTCCAAAGCAGCGGGGGAGATAGTACAGGTTCATGTTGGTACAGTGGACTCATCATCAGTCAGTCGCCTTTGTCTACTTAATCGTTTCTCGGCGTGTAGTGAGAGGAAAATAATCTTCAAGATTATTATAGGTGCCTCCAAGGAGAGAGTAGTAGAAATGGGAATTTCATCAAAGCTAAATACAGTGTAGAGAGTTGTGAAGCTCAGTACCTACCTGGTCCTTCCCTATTTTGTAAACGCAGAATGATCATTACTGGCAACCTACCGCCCGCTGGTGGCCAGCACGAAGTGGACTCTATCCTCCGGCGGTGAAATTTATTGGACCTTCTGAAAACGTACTTTTGAGGCCATTTCTGCGGCCATCGAATTGCTGCGTCTGGAGGTTAAAAGACTTCAGTATCCTATATGTTAGGTGTGAAGCTACTGAAGGTGCGCCAAGTGCTGGACCTTTTTTTGTATGGTGGATAAGAGAGCGTGTTCGTTCGGTTTTTGAGCTGCTGTAGGATGGGAGGAAGGCGTTGCTAGCCGGACCTCAAGTTGCTTGAGCGACACGCCAGCATTACCGACTTCAGTACTTGATGTGCCAGACGCTGGTATGGAAGGCAGGTCAAGTGAAGATAGAGGGAAGAAGAAATATATTTTTGAATGAGGGAGGAACCGTCGTACTCTGGGAAAGGCAGATGGCAGAACTGTTGGTGTTGTAGGACGAGGATAGTTGCTGGAGGACAGTGAATGGTGACCAAAATTTCTAAGCTCTTGCGGTGGGAGTTATATCATGGGGTGCGTAGTGGCGGGTCCTGTTACAATCTGAGGTACGTGGAGGAGGAAAGTGTTACGTTGTCTCGCACGAAGAGGGGGAGGTGGCGAACTATTGTGGTGTAACAGACCGAGGAAGGAAGTACGAGGCTCAAAGCAAGGCTGAGGGAGGAGCTGGGCTTTGTGATAACGGTGAGGATGTGTCCCACCGCACCGTGGACCGAGGCAGTAACTGCAGGACTGAGGAGCTGAGCAAATAAAGCAACTGTATCGGGTGAAGCAGAGTAAGGGAGATCAGTTGTCAAGTAGACGGAGAGAGGGTGAGAGCGCAGGAACGAACATTGTACGTGAACAGACGAAGACGTGGAAGACTAGACTTCCTCGCTGTAAAGTTTCGAGAACAAAAAAAAAAAAAAAAACACCAGTTTTTCACTGGAGTTTTGGGGATGAGTCCCGGCATTAAAGTTGATTATGATTGATTGCTCCTTTGGTGGGAAGATGTGAGGAACTACTATTTTGTTACCGTCGTCTTGAGGAGTTGGCCATGTGTCCCCTTAGGCGGTTGAAGGTGGATGTATTGCTTCCTGTGATTCGTAATATCCATGTCTCTGCATTTCGGATGGACTCAATAAAAATCAGTCTTGGCGTCTAATGAACACTGTGGCCGGGATAATAAATTGAGCTATCAAGCGAGTAATTAGGTTTGAACTGTATATATTTTAGAAGTGGTTATCTATGCATGATCTAGGTGGTGTCTTGTAGCGTGGGGCATGTGGATGCATACGCTAGCGACCCGGAGGCCATTGTTTTTCAAAGGGCTATGGACCAGTGGGGACCTCAGTTTTAATTGGTTGTCGAGCTTCGGGGGGGGGGGGGGGTTTGGAGAGACTTTGGTTTTTAATTGGCTGCGGGCAGTGGGACTGGTGATTTGACAAGAAGTGTTTAGCAGTCATTATCTCCGGGTTGACAAAGGAGGTGGGAGGTACTCTGTAGACAGCAATGCTCTTGGAGTCTTGTGTATATATTTTTTTGGGGTCTTCTGGAGCCACTCCTTAGTGAAGGTAATGACAATGGTGGTATTTATCAGGGAGGATTTCCTATTTAGGCAAGTGTTTTATTTGACAGTGTAGAATTTGTGTGTCAGAC
>JAUUDZ010411339.1:4671-15087 GCA_032361705.1 Panulirus versicolor | reverse complement strand
ATGAAGAAGTAAGATTGTTAGTGAAAGAGAAGAGAGAGACATTTGGACAAGTTGTGCAGGGAAATGATGCAAGTGGGTATTTTGATGGAGTGAGCATTTTGAAGATCTGTTGAATGTGTTTGATGATAGAGTGGCAGATATAAGGTGTTCTGTTCGAGGTGGTGTGTGACGTGAGAAGGTCAGGGAGAGTGATTTAGTAAACAGAGAAGAGGCTGTGAAAGCTTTGCGGAAGGTAAAAACCGGCAAGGCAGCAGGTTTGGATGGTATTGCTGTGGAATCTATTAAAAAAGGAGATGACTCTGTTGTTGACTGGATGGTGAGGATATTCATTGTATGTATGGCTCATGGTGAAGTGCCTGACTATTGATGGAATGCATGCATAGTGTCACTTTACAAATGCAAAGGGGATAAAGATGAATGTTCAAATCACAGAGGTATAAGTTTGTTGAGTATTCCTGGGAAATCATATAGGAGGGCATTGATTGAGAGGGACAAGGCATATACAGAGCATCAGATTGGGAGAAGAGCAGTGTGGTTTCAGAAGTGGTAGGGGATGTGTGGATCAAGTGTTTCCCTTGAAGAATGTAGGTGAGAATTACTTAGAAAACTAGATAGATTTGCATTTATGGATCTGGAGAAGGCATATGATAGAGTTTATAGAGATGCTTTGTGGAAGGTATTAGGAGCATATGGTGCGGGAGGTAATTTGCTAGAATCAGTGAAATCATTTCATCGAGGATGTAAGGCATGCGTACGAGTAAAAACAGAGAAAAGTGATTGTTTCCCAGTGAATCTCAGTTTATGGCAGGGGTGCGTGATATTTTCATGGTTGTTTAATTTGCTTATGGATCGGATTGTTAAGGAGGTGACTGCAAGAGTTTTAGAGGGAGGGGCAATTATGCAGTCTGATGTGGATGAGAGGGCTTCGGAAGTTAGTCAGTTGTTGTTCGCTGATGATAAAGCGCTGGTGGCTGATTCATGTGAGAAACTGCAGGAGTTGGTGACTGAGTATGGTAAAGTGTGTGAAAGAAGAAAGTTGAGAGAAAATGTGAATAAGAGCAAGGTCATTAGATTCAGTAGAGTTGAGGGACAAGTAAATTGGGAGGTAAGTTTGAATGTAGAAAAACTGGGGGAAGTGAAGTGTTTTAGATATCTGAGAATGAATTTGGCAGCGGATGGAACCATAGAAGCGGAAGTGAGTCATAGGTTGGGAGAGGGAACAAAGGTTCCGGGAGCTTTGAAGAATATGTGGAAGGTGAGAATGTTATCTCAGAGAGCAAAAATGGGTATGTTTGAAGAAATATTGATTCCAATAATGTTATATGGCTTTGAGGCATGGGCCATACACAGGGTTGTGCGGAGATGGGTGGATGTGTTGGAAATAAGATCTTTGAGGACAGTATGTGGTTTCATCGAGTAAGTAATGAAAGGGTAAGGGAGATGTGTGGTAATAAAAAGAGTGTGGTTGAGAGAGCAGAAGAGGGTGTATTGAAATGGTTTGGTCACATGGAGAGAATGAGTGAGGAAAGATTGACAAAGAGGATATATGTGTCAGAGGTGGAGGGAACGAGGAGAAGTGGGAGATCCAAATTGGAGGTGGAAGGATGGAGTGAAAAAGATTTTGAGCGATCGGGGCCTGAATATACATTTCATGTGTGGCAGGATGGCGATGGGAATGAATAAAGTATGAATTATGTACATGTGTATGTATGTATAAGTCTGTGTATGTATACATATGTATACCTTGAAATGTATAGGTATGTATATGTGCATTTGTGGACGTGTATGTGGGTGGGTTGGGCCTTTCTTTTGTCTGTTTTCTTGCGCTACCTTGCTAACACGGGGGACAGCGACAAAGTATAATAAATAAATAAAATATATGATATGTACATACAGTAATGAAAGACATATCCCCAAGTCCTCAGGACCTCTTCAATATCGTCCTCTGACTGTAGATACTCCAACTCCATAATCAAGTTCATCAAGAATTTTCACTTTCTCCTCCATTGCAAAGTTTTTCTTCCTCTTGCCACTAATAGTAGAAACACTTCCTATTGCCACTAATAATACTAACAGAAGTAGCTGGGTGCTTTCACATGATGAATACAGTGCTGCACCACATAGATAACAAAAGCAATATATGACAGCTGACCATTCATGTTGTCTGTGCTGTGGCAGCTAGAAGAAGACTGAAGCTTTCAGTGGCTGAACACTACCCTCAAAGCCCTCTGGTGGTGAGACAGAATGCATCCACCCAATTGGCATCGCAAATTTGAGAATTTTATTCGCAATTATTGAAATATTGAGGGTGATTCAGGTTGTCGCAACTTATCAAAATTAAATCATAAAATCACAAATAATTTACATTTTCATGTTATTATATTCATTATGTAATTCTGAGGCTTCCTATAGCTTCTAGGTTGTGCTACAAGATATTAATCTGTAAATATAACCTTGCTGATGGTGGCCATTCATCCGCGGTGTAAACAAAAAGTGATTCATCTTTACTTTCATATATACTTACACTTCAAAACTGCTTACAGAGAATGTTAGTCTCTGAAGAAAACACCTCCAGTGACCAAGGTGAAACTTAGCGACCATATAGTTGTCAAAATATTGGCAAGGGGATATAAATGAAGCCTGCAAGCACAATAATGGATCCCAGTTCCTAGCAATTATGTCTTCATATGAAAACATCCAGCATTTGAGGGTTAGGGTGAATATGAGGGTATCAAGAAGCATGTAACAAAGTTGAGAATGTAGTGATGAAGGCCTGTGCCTTGAACTGCAAGGCTCAGATCAAAGGCTAAATGTGTTGAATATATGGTGAATATGTCCTCTGACATGACCCTTAAGGGTAAGATCAAAGGTCAGTGGTTATGGATGTAGATTACCTTTGTCCTGACCCTATGTAAGGTTCATCTCAAAGGTGAATGATGTCATAGGTGTAGTTAAGGTGAGGGTGTTGTGAAAATAGCATTTTACCTGATCCATATGACTCAGGTCAAGGACAAGTAGTGTAAAGAGGGTAGTGAAAATGTACTTTAGCTAAGATGGCCTTTAACCCAATCCAAAATGATCCAGGCTAAGTTTAAGGCCGGCTAAAGAAGTTAGTAACTGTAAAATTTCACTAACCTGAAAAGGTTTCTCTCCTGTATGCACAAGCTGATGTCTTTTAAGTTTTGAAGATTCCACAAAAGCCTTTCCACATTCTGCACAAACATGTACTCTGGGGCCATGAGTATGTAAATGCTTTCGCATAGCTGAGTTGTCACGAAACATTTTATTGCAACCCTGTTGGAAGAGTTATGATACATAAGATGCCCAGTATTGTGAAAAATTGGAAAACATAACTTTCATCACTTATACTATAATTTTAGAAATTTTCTTACAATCTAATTTTATACAGTAATATAGCAGACACAAAATAGATCTTCTAAAAACAATGGTTCACAGACATCTGTGAAAAGTTTCCATCCTTACTAAGTTCTTTTATTTCCAAAACATTGCATTATCCTTCCTTTATTCTCCCTTATTTCAATTTACTCATTCTTGCCATTCATATCTGGTCTCACTAGATATCAACAGCATGACAGAATCCCATGTTGTGTTTTATCAAATAATCCCGTCAATATAAGTGATCTTCATTTCATATTGTATTTTATGTGAGGATCACACACCAAAACACACACACACGCCATGAACACGAACAACAGTGGGCAGGTAGATGTAGTAGAAGCAATTTCAGCAGCTGTTCAGTTTGAAGGGAGATTAAAAATGCATACAAAATCTACTGACAATAGTGGGGAGGGAAGTGCAGAAGGAGCAGTTTTGGTAGCTAATCAAGACACAAAATAGGTAGGTTGAAGTAGAGGAAAACAGACCTGGGGTTATACTAACTGAGGCCCACAGGAAATTTTGTGAAGTTTTAGAAAGAACAACATGCACTGTTAGAGATGGAGCAATCAAAAAAGTTTATGGCCTGGCTGATGAAAGATTTAGTAATGTAAAAAGCATATAACACCAGAGCTGAGCTTTTTCGTTACAAGAAAATTTTTAGTGACAATCAGACATGGAGGTTGACAGTTCCACACCGAAAGATCAAGCTGAAAGTGTGTGGTACCAAAATTAGAAAGATTGTAAAGCAAGAAGTCGAAAGATGTAAATCGCTGATTATCTTTGGTATGAGAGATCATACACCAGATAATGAAGAAAGGGGAAAGAAAGAAATGCTTATCATAGGATTACTAGAGGCTATAAAATTACCAAATGTAATCTTTGGAGATAAATGAAAAGAGAAGAATTAGTGGTTCAAACCAAGACATTACCAGTCAAGGTCATATTTAACTTGGAGTCACCTAGCTAGGAAGCACCTAGGCATGCTAAGAAACTCTGAGACAATGTGAAATTCAGTTGGATATTCATCAAACGTGATATAGGAAGAGAAGGAGAAATGCAAAGAATACAATAAGAAGACAAAAAAATTGCAATGCCAAATGAGGCAACAGGATGGAACAGCCCCACTTACTTTAAAATTAATTTTGTTAAAATCATGTTTCACATGCATAAATCTGGATAAAGTCATATCAAGTTCCATAAAATAAATATAACTCTTTCTTTAACACTCAGTACCCTGAAAATCAATTTCACTTTTAAACTTTATAAAGCAAATATCACATAAACTTAACCCCTTCCAGTTCTCCATAGTTTGGCTTCACTCTTAAATTTCAGTATCTTTTAGCTTTTTGGAGAAAAATATCATATACATTACACAATCTGGAACTCCATCATCTGATTATTCAACATAGTTTTACACTGTCTTCCCTTTCACATGCACTATTCTTTCTTTTCCATCTATATATAACTTTCAATACTGTACATACAATTCCTTCCCTACCTTTTCACAGTACCTGTACTCTTAGCAAGCTCGAGTGTCCATTTTTGTTAACATTACAAAGTATGCATTACATAGCCTACACGCTTTTCATTACTCCTCAATTCAGTTTCTATTCCCAGTTTCAAAAATGCCTTCAAACAAATTCAGCAATGAAAATCTAGTGACAAAATGAACCCTTGCTGAACCCAAAAACAAATCACCCATAGGATTCAGTGGTAACAAAATTTCCACAGAAAGAACTCAAGTACTGTATCTTCAAAGCCCTAATCTCAGATTTCACTGATTTTGTAATAAATTCATCTTGCACACACAGCACAAACCTTGTGTGGACAGGCAATTGTTCTGGCAATGTCATCACTATTGGACTTCTTTGGCTTTATCTTTGCAAACTCTGCAAGTTGTTTAGGATCCGAGAGGTCAACCCCAGGTATGCCAGCCAACTTCTTATTCGACCCAGCCATATATTCTGTGTAGTCTGGGTCTGGCTCTGGATTACTTAGGTCATCTGAAAAAGTGAGAAATTACCATGAAAAGAATTTCTTCATATCCAATCACTTCTAAAAACTTTAAAAGTAACTACTTCTACATGACAGGAATTATCTTAAGATATACTAATGTAGATGTATGTGGTTATGGTAAAAGTTAATTTCAGTTTTGTAACAAAACTAGTTTTTGAAAATTGTTTTGCAGTGATAGTACAGTGTTTAGATTGTAGAAAATTAATGAGAGGGTCATTTGGAAAATTGTGTTCTGTTATGTAATTTAAAATAAGGCAATATTTGGTAAAGGTTATGAAGATTATGGAAAGTGTGAAGTTAATCAATGTAAGAGTGGACAAATATCTTGCAGAAAAAATCAGCAGAACCAATGAAAACCTCACTTACTTTCCCCTGGCAGTCAAAATTTAGAGCATAAATACCACTGTAAAAACATTAACATGGTCCACTGTTGGGTACTGTACGAATTGGCTGTTTCTGAGGAGCCAAGGCAGGGGCCAAAAAGCCAATCGGTCAGTCATCTATTTGTTTATATTTGGGGATAGTTAGCATAATCAATAATGGGTATCTATTCTACCTAAAATATTGAGACAAATCAATTTCAGCTGCTGGGGGAAGTTAGGTGACTTTTTTTATGACACCTGATATTTTACAACTGTTTCATGTATCTTTACATTAATCAACCCTACATTTTCCCTCATTGTCATGAGCCTTAACACTAAGACGTTATTTAGTAACAGAGAAAAACGTACTTTTAATCATGCTCTACCTCTCTTATTCCATTCTCTAAACTCTATAATATCACTGAAAAAGACAAGTAATTTTAAAAAGATAATCTAATCACAAATCAGAATATTCACTTTCTATCTACATTCCATCTACTTAAAAAAAATTACTCTTCCATTTCTATAGAGTGAACTTGGTCCATAAAGGCTTGTACCTATTGTGGGCACTAATTTTGCAAAATTGTGATTCCAAAACTGCAAGCTTGCAAAAGGCAGTTAGTTAATTTCTTGGGGTAAGTTTACTATCATGAAAAAATTCATAATCACAACATTGCATTCAAAAATTTTATTAACCTATAGGTTAATGATTAGATTTTGTGTGATTTTTAAAGAGCTACAGTCTAATGGCGATTCAAACCTTTTTGGCAAGAAAAAGATATCTAAATTAAGAACATTTTATCTTGAGTGATTTCTGTTTTGGTTTACTTGAAACTGCTATATTGAATTACATATTTTGGCTTCATTATTCCAAGTTATTACATATATATCATCTAAAATTTCTTTAGTACTTTTATATCAACCATGATCATTAAATATGTTATCTAAAATTTCTTTAGTACTTTTATATCAACCATTATCATTAAATGATTCATATCTGACTTTGAGCCTTCTATTCTATTTGCATTTAATTTGTAAATGTTCCAGATAATACTCAAGAAATTGAAACCTTTGCAGGTATAACTTACTGGAGCATGTCCTTAAAGTTACAATGGATCAACATATCATGACCAATCCTAAATCTACAAAGAACTGTCTTAAGAGATCTATTCCTGTTGAAAGGCCACATTTCAGTGCCTTTCTTTAACTTCCGCAGTTTGTTCTTTTAGATTTCCAAGGCCCATCCAACTTGCCATTTACAGGTAACAGATTTATTCATTCTGCACATCAAAATCATTGTATTCCAATGGTTAGGAAATTGGCTAATTGGCTATAAAAAGAATAGTGATTAATACTCAAGCTTCTGTAAGATTAGGTGTAAGTGGTGTGTCACTGGGCCAGTCTTGGGACTAGTTTTCATATATATATTAATGATACGGAAAATTGGCTGCATTGTAATATATCAAAACTTGCAAATGGTACTAAGTTGGAATATACATCTACAGTAGAAACTGTACAGCTGCAGCTTCAAATTGACATAGACTGATAGACTGAGCTTACAGGTGGCAGATAAGTTCTAATACAGATAAGTGCAAAGTTTTACATATTGGTAGTAAATATGAAAAGGCAAACTAAAGCATGAATTCTGCTGAGCTACATCAGGTAAATGATGAATATGAATAATGTGTAATAATCTCTGATGACCTAGAATTAAGTAAGCAGTGCACAAGAGCAGTAAAACGGGGCAACCAAAATTCTTGGATTCATTGGTAGGGCTTTCGAATTTAAGTCAAGGGAAATTATCTTCACTCTTTACAACACACTGGTACATCCCCATCTTCAATATTGTGTTTACTTTTAGTCACCTTTTTGAGGAAAGACAGACAAAATGGAAAGAACATAGAGGCAAACTACCGAGAGGCTATACCAGCTTCAAACACAAATCCTGTTAGAGCTTACCAAACAAAGTCAAACGGGTAAAAGGTGATCTAATGCAGGTATCCAAAATCATTAAAGGCTTTGATAATCTCAGTCTAATGAACTATCTTTTTTTTTCAACTGGAGGCTTCTGTCATGAACAGAAGTCCACATCAAGGCCAGGCCCTAACTGAAATGTAGAGAGGATTATGAATGGCAAAGTATTTACGAATTTGGAATAGGAGAAAAACTTGTCTTTTAAAATACGTCAGGTCATAGTTATTGGGAAAGACATGAGAAGGTAAAGAGTTCCAGAACTTCCTAGTTTAGGGAAAGAAGCAATTATCAAAACAGCTCATCCTTGAGTTGCCAGCGGCCACATATTAATCGTATGACACAGCAGCTTGCTGAGCATTGCATGGTCCAGCTAGTGGAGGGGGGTACAAAAGCAGCCAACCAGCTCTTGGGAGCAAAAACCAAAGTAATACCAATTGAATGGGGAGAGTGTGCCAACATTGCAACACAAAGCAAGGGGATCAAGTTTTGAAGTTTGCTTGGGATAGTTTACGTTAGACCCCTTTCAAATCTATCAGGTAAGGATGCAGAGATTGAACCACCCTATATGTGAGGGCAGCACTCCATACAAGGACAAATCAATCTTTCGTATAAACGGTGCAACTTTTCAGAAGCAAAAAAATTTTGACATTTAAAAAGGATAGAGAAATTTGATTTCAATTGAGATAATGGTTACAAACTTTTGGACAAACATTTTACCTCGAATGGGGTGAAGAACATTTTTTTCAACAGGATTGTTAACATATGGAATGAATCATCAGTTACAGTAGTTGAAAGTAGTGCCATAGATATGTTTAAGCACACTTCATAAATATCTTGCTTAAAATTAACCATTGACATTATCTGTACCTTATTAGCTACAAGAAAAGTTCATGTGTCTTCTAAAAAAAAATCTGCTTTCTACTCCTACTACACTAATCCATAACTTTCTGTTCTCTTCCACTATCACAGCCTCATCAAATCCTATCTGTTGCTAACAGAATTCATTGTATCTATGCAGACAGCCAGAAATTATCTGAGCATCAGCTGTCTTTTGACACCAACATCTCCAGGACACCAGCAGAGTTTTACACTCAAATGCTTTAAGTGAATTCTAGACCCAACATTGGACTCTGTGAACAGTGGGGTGCATTGGAGCATTGTGATATAGCTTGGAGTGCACTCTGGTATTCAAAGACTGGATTTCTTTTACATAAGATTTTACTTTCAGCTTTTTTTTACTTTCATTATCTGTTTTGTCATAATCAAAATGATCTTTTCCCTATGTTCCTTAATGATTCATACATTTGTTCTATCTTATATTCATGTGAACAGTCAGTATATTTGTATAAGACATCATTTGATGACCTTGTTGATGAGGAATGTTCATCTTCAAGAGACCATGATAATCCAGAAGTATATACATGCCTCAAATCACATATTATAAAAGGATATTATGAAAATGAGTAAAGAAAATTCATATATAAAATGTTTTAAGGTACTGCATTTCTTAAATAGCTTACACAGTTTTGTTAAAAAACATAAGTAACCTAAAATTATGCACTAACATGAGATATATGACTACAATATTATTTTCTTTAGAGTATCATTTTGTTAATGAAAATAATACTAAAAATCTACAACCATCAGTCTGTAAGCATTACAAGATGGGTCAACAAGTTATGCAAATCATGTAATAATAGCTGGGAAGGTCCAAGATGCCTATTATACCGTAATTACAATCATATATATATATATATTTTCAACATTTAATTTCCAAATATATGGCAGAGTGCCTCATGAATCTTACTAGAATCACATATATATATATATATATATACAATAATTATGCCATAACTCCCTAACAATTTCAATTTTGGATAATACCGTCAAACTTATAATAGATAAGGTATACTGGACTGGGCAAGTGAATTAATTACAAGATTACATATGCAACTGGTTCTCCTAAAATCATATTATCTACTACATATAAAGATCACTGCAATCAATCCATACATTTCAATGTTATGCATTAAAGTATACATTTCATAATGACTACTTTGCAAATTACCTGTGAATAATCGGTAAATTGCTACTCTGCTGGGATGGATTAAATTTATACAAATACATACTACTGAAAAAGAAGACTAACTTAATTTAATCAAATTAATAAAATCCAAACTATACATAGGAAGCATGACTAAAGCTGCTACGGATATGAAAATCAAGAAAAACTACATTTGCATTATGAATAAACCTAGGTGCAATGGAAGTAAGAGTTCATAGGTCTACATGTGGTGCACAATGTACCGATCAGTTAATTTTCTCCATCCATAATTCACTCTTATGGTTCTAGGGTAACAGAATCAATGAAATTGGAGGTTATTTATGATATATAAACACTCCTCGGCGGCATAAGTTTCCTTCCTTGGTTATTCCTGTCGTCCTAATGGGCTGCCCCACCGGAGATGTGGCACAGGTGCATTTCCACGAGGCCGAAGGTCGGTCCGTCGGAAAGAAATGTTTGCCTACTCTTACATTCAACAGTGCCCTAAATACTTTCTGGGACACATGGCATCCCAAAACCAACACATATCCTACACGTAGGGTAGTGCATGGGGATGTATTGACTTTCTGGGGGATTTCTACATCAATTGGGAGTGGAAAC
>JAUUDZ010411329.1:0-15088 GCA_032361705.1 Panulirus versicolor | reverse complement strand
GTCTCCCGTGTTAGCGAGGTAGCGCAAGGAAACAGACGAAAGAATGGCCCAACCCACCCACATACACATGTATATACCTACACGCCCACATACGCAAATATACATACCTATACATCTCTATGTATACATGTATATACACACACAGACATATACATATATACACATGTACATAAAAATACTGTCTGCCCATATTCATTCCCATTGCCACCCCGTCACACATGAAATACCAACCACCTCCCCCATGGTGTTGATATTCTTCCATATTCAAATCCATATCTGGCTATCATATTGAAAAGAAGGGTGAAATGAACAACTAATGGTCTGCTGGCTGGACTGAGTTAGACCAGTTACCCTACTTGCTTTTCTTGTCCTCTTAGTTTCAAGGTTCAGGCAGTCTACAGGCCTCAAACTACTCCCCCATAGTAGTAAGAAGTACAGTGAAATATTTAGTTAGCACACAAATAGATTTTGTCCAAGAATAGTTTTGAATAAACTTTTCAGTGTTTCCATCGGGCTGTACCATCTAAAAATGTACTCACAGGAACACTTCTTCACATCAGTTTTTTATACATTTACTCATGGCTCCCATGTCAGCTCTTCACAATATTTGTTGAATGACTATCTTTCATATTCTAAGCATTTTACTTTTTTACTTTGCTGAGAGTGGCAACACTCTGGACATTCTATTCAAAATCAAAAGTCTTCCCATTTCCACTGTTACTGAAAACCTTAGATATTGGACAGTCAGACTCAGTATCTAGTATTCATATAATTCATGGGCCCCTTCACACTCTGCTGCCCTTCCCCTTATTTCTACATAATAGGCCTGCTGGAATGATGGCCCTCCAAAATCTTGAGTAAGCTTCACAAGTCCAGGGAGCACCTCTCTGTATCATTCTTGTGTGTTTGTGTATGAGAAAGGCATATATTAATGTGTGTTTGTGTGGTATACAGCACAGTTTCATGGTATCTGTCTAAAATTGTGGGACATGGGGTGTGACATGTAACAGGGAAATCGGAGTTGGAAGATTGAAACATGTTTAGATGAATTTATTGTTTTTTCAAACATGTAAAGAGGCCTGTCTTTTTATTAGCATTAACTCCACCCTCATTTATATGTTATATTGGGTGTATCAGATACATAAGCATGCAATTTTTGTGTAGAATCCTTTTACTAAACCTACTGAACCCAAAGTGCAGCATAGGATAGAGATGCCCAGTTCCCTGCAATCATAACTGTAGAGAGGTTCAATGAGATTTATGGATATAAGGTTTCTGTATGGGTGATTAGTGTAAGAAAGTTGTAGGGTTAGACAGGGATGCAGTGCTGTCACAAGAGAAAGGTTTCAGCATGCATGCAGAGCAGTATATGATAGTTTAGCTTTTCATTCATACTAATTCAGTAATTTTATTAATTACAGGCACAGTATGATTTCTGCTATAAAGCACTTGTGGAATTCATTGACAACAAGGATTTTGAAAATTAAGGAATAGTCATTATGTGACTAACAATAAAGATTGTTGGTGAATGCATGAATGAGAGCCATTGTGTTTCTGTGATGCGAGTGAAAGTTAATTAGTTCCATGAAAATTAAAGAAAAGTGATGAAGTGTGTTTATTTGGTTTACTTCTCTCTGAACAATAGTGCAAAAATATGTGCCGAGACATTTTACATGGCTTGAAAAATTATCTGCAATGTAGTTTGTAAAGTAAAGGCTACATTGTGCTAAAACTGATCAATGTAATTTCTTACTATGGAGAAGATCTGAAGAATCTACCACAGAGTTGTTAGTGTTACAAGCAAGAGAAGTAAAGTATGCTGCAGTTATGACATTGCTGTGGCACTATAACTGTCAATGAAACTATTCAAATATTTTTAAGGTCACATCGAAGACTTTTGTACTTGCAAGAACACTCCACTGCAATACTTTAAGATAGCTGTTTGCCTGTAACCCTGGCTGTATTATTAGACACAACCAACTTGGGCCCTAGAAATAAGAGAACATTCAGTACCTGCTGAAGGACACCAACCCAAGTAACTGTACTTTGTGACAAGTGCCGATGCTGCTGATGCTACATGAGTGCTGTTTGGCCTTCATGTTCTTTATGCTTGGTTTGAGTGGTGTTACATAGAGATTTTAGTGACTTCTAAGGACAACTTTAGCCACTAGAGATAAACAGCTAGTGCTCAAATGTTTGTGTTAGAATATAATTTGCTCATAATTTTTTTTCCGTAACATTATTTCTCCTTAGTTAAGTTGAAATCAACATCATTACATTAGGGGTTTGCTGCAGTTATATATGGGGTTCCATGTTTTATGTAATTTGTGGAAATGACTCAAGTTCCTTGTTATATGTGACATTCCTTTTGATAGTTACATTTTGGATTTCATCTCTCTTGTTCCATAACTGATGACTGGTAAAACCAGGTTTTCTTTGTAATTATTTTCCCCATCTAAGAATTTAAAATTTAGGCCAGTGGTCCATTAAGCCATGAGGAACAAACCTTGGGACCATGTACGTTTTACACATTCATGCATTTAAGCTAGCTCTGCAACCCATGTATGGGAGCAAATAATCTAATCATATCACTTTTTACAGACAAATTGTAATTGCAAATTAGGATTTGTGTTATGACCATACATATTGGAGATTTGGATGTTAGCGACAAGTTGTCACTTCAGAATGTATTTGGCTTGGAAAGGCTTTTTTTATACTATGAAAAGCAAATTATCTTTTTAAGTTGACCAGTAATTTGTGAATTGAAGATGATTTACTTAGATATAGGGCTTTGTATGGCATTATATTTTGTCAAGTACAGCTGTAGAGTTTTCCCAGTATTCAGGACTTAAAAGACAGGTTCTGGAATTGTAAATACTGCATAGTACTAAGAAAATCACAGTACTCTTTGCATTTTGTGCTTTTTAACACACTAAAACCCAGAGTGATTGGAAATCCTGAACTTCAGTTGGTACCATTGTAGTTGTGTGGATTTGGCATTTTGCACAAGTACTACATCTTGATAATGTCATCTTTAAACACTAGAGTAAAAGGTAATTGTAGAATGAGCTAACCTCAAGATGTTCATTTTGAGATGTAGCCAGAACAGGACTTTTATATAATGTTTAGTGCCTAAGAAAGGAAACTCACATGTAAAATAACTTATTTTGTAAATTTCATGTGAAGATATTTCATTTTAATGGAATGAATAGTGAGGGTGCTATTTTTTTTTACAATATAATGTCCAATTCTTTTTTCATTATTATACAGTAACGTTAAGTTTTTACTTTTACAAGTGAAATAGAATAGGTGTAGCTCTTGTCACTACAGTTAGGCACAGACTTCCCAAGGCCAGATCTCCCTATCACTTAACAGGCAGTTCATGTATCTCATAGTAAGTGTGCATTTGGATTTTGTTTATGTAATTAATAAGTTTTAGCATGGTTTCCTAAACTTGCAAAATATTTTGGTTGCGTAAGATACACATAAATTTGAAATGGCACTTAACATGCCTGATTATTACGGTAATAAATAAGAAAACATGTAAAGATTTTGAAGGAGATGCCTTATTTAAGCTGCAAAAGGCATATCAATTGAGAATCATTTGCACCTATGTTATGACTGTCTGATAGTATTTTCCGTATTAATAAAGATGTGAAACCATACAAAAAGAATCAATTTAAGCTAAATTTTATGTTTTTATGATTCTCTAATAATAAAGAGATCAACACACGCTCTTTTTTAGTTGAATTTTTAGGGGATTTGGAGATTCATTTGGGGAAAGAACTGCTGCTATAGCCAAAGATATATTTAGGGAAGGGCAGCCAGGGATTTGTTAGTGTGCACTGTTTTTTACATTGGTGTATTTGAACCAGTTTTCATTTATGATATTGTTTTACTGGTATAAATGCATTTATTATCAATATATACCCCTTTATTGTTTAGTGGAAAATAAATGGTTGCATTTAATTAGGTGAGAGATAATATCTTGGAGCCTTTTGTAAAGTCTCTGAATAAGTTTTTAATGTCGCACAAACCAAACTGTTTTGGCTCAACATAGAGATTTTTTGTTAATATAGTTAATTAATATGTAAATACTTGCAAGTTCATCATCTTCATGTGTCTTGAGTGGCTAGAATCACTTTTCATGAATTTTTATAATTTTTTTTGTTCATATTGATTCCATGTACTTCACAATTAACGTATTAGAACAATACTTAATTGACTGCCAGGCAGTTTGTTGAATTATGATGTTTCTAAACTTTCCAGTCACTGTTTCTTTACTGTTGCATAAGTGGCTATGAACTGCCATGAGAGGACTGAGTATTTATGTTTTGTAATGGATAGACTGTTTGGAGCAAAGTTGGGTTTTTGATATAAGATTTTCAAACTAAATTATTAGTTGGCTGTTTTTGGTCTCTGGTGAGACAATTGTGCCATTGAAAATTTGACAATGTCGTGGTGAATTGTGAAACACCAATATTAGGTTGTCGAATTACTGACTAGCCATTGCTGTTATTGGTTATATGTTTTCCCTTCATAAACCCTGGCTAGTTAATTACTTTGTGTATCATTTATAGCTGTTATGATGGGTATCTAGCATGCACTTTTTTTGGAAAAGGATTTTGGTATTCTAAAGCAGAGTAAGAATGTTTAGCACTGAAACACAGGCAGGTGTTTTATAACTATTCCTAACAGAGCTATTACTTAAAACCATTTTGTTTTAACCCTGATTAATAACTAATTTGAATTCACTGAACTCATTGAGTAATGTTAAGTAAGGATGAATATTTGTGAGTGTATCTTTGTTCTTGATGCCTTTTTTAATTTTAAGTTTGGTGGCTTATACAGAACAACTTTTAAACATTTGGCATCTACTCTGTATGAATAACCCTCTTATCCTCCCATTTTGGCTTTCATCTCTTCTATTACATGTTTTTACTTGCATGACATATTCTTTTGATATTTCTTTCTATCAATAGCATACACCACATCACTATAACACATAATCTTGCTTGGATATCCCACATTATACAAGTAACTAAATCAGGCATAGAAAACTGCGAGTCTTGATCATATGTCAAAGATTCTTTCATTCTGAGTAGTTGTTATGATTATATAAGGGACTTTTTTTTATGCTGCTCATATCTAGGATTATTATAGCTCAATATACTATACTTACTTGACATGCAAGTTTAAAGATTTCCAGTGTATCAAGTCCCCTAATCTAATGTCAAAATGCATCCAACTTTCCCTACCTTGGAGTATTTGTTCTCTTCACCTCTTTTGTTCATATGATTCTGGTATCTGCACCTAAGAGCTGGCTTTTTGCATGCTTCCATCATTATTTAGAGCACATAGTACTTTGCAAGACAGTAACATCAATGATATGTGGTTAGTGATAACTGTATGTACATCCATTCCTCGCTCTTTGTATGGTGTGCATCCCTGCAGATACCGAAACCATGAAAACTAATGTTAAGGGCTAATGAGAAGTTACAGCTAAGTTTCAGGACTGCAGGACCTATTTTTAAGTCTTAATTCACATAAAACAACATAAAAGTAAGAGATCATGCACAGAGTCTGAAGATCCCAGCAGATACTTCAGAAAAAAAAAAAATTTTCATATCACTCCACAATGACTACTAATACTTATGAACTGTGGGTGTACTTAAATGCATCTTTTCAATTAATTATTGCTTAATATAATGTTTCATTAACCATATTTATTTCAGAGTACACGGGATGATGTACTGTCAGTGGACTGAAGCAGGGCATATGAGTTAGCTGGGGGAAATCTTGGAAAGTTCGGTAGGGCTTGGTTATGGAGAGGGGGGGGGGGCTGTGGGTTTGATGGATTACACATGATAGCTAGAGTCTAGTTGTGAGTAGATGAGGCCTTTTTTTTTTTCAATTGTTCCTGGCACTACCTCACTAATGTGGAAAAGGGCGAACAAGTTTGAAAATGTTTCATAATGTACTGTTTAGTACATTATCATAGGCAGGTATAGGTATTTACTGTTATTTTATACATATTATCATTATTTCTTTATGCTTTTCAGCCTATGAACAGTTCTGCTTAAAAATACTGTATGGGAATATGAACCATTGGTAAGTTTGGGACTCCTATTGCTTGGTGAATGATATGGTAAATTGTATATTTTGTATATTCTTTTCTACACAATTCTCTGCTGTAATTTCTTACATAATGCTTGCACATGATAATTATCCACATGATTAGGAAATATGTAAGAAAGAAATGTTCCCCAGCTTTTCTTAGTCTTGTTCAGTTGTCTGTTCAAAACACTCATTTTACATTTGGTGAATGATATGGTGCATTGTATTTATTTATGTATTTTTACCACACAATCTCTTGAGTGATTCAATTGCAAAAAACAGATTACATGTCAAGAAAGTTAATGGAAAATGTAGATTTTATTTTTCATATATTTTTCTACACAGTTCTCATCAATAGCAGTTCTTGCACTTGTAGATTGGTAAGTGATCAGTCATTTTTGGAATACTTTTATTAGATCACTTCTTAACCTTCCCATTTCTGAGCTAAATAGATTCAAGTTGTCGAATCTGCTCTTGTGGGATTTGTTTCTCAGCCTGGGAATCATCTTAGTAGCTCAGTGGTGCACTCTGTCCATTCTGTCAGTGTCTTTTTTAGCTATGGTAAGCAAAATTCAACACAATATTCAAGATAGGCACAAACTGATAAATTGTAAAGAGTGCAGGTGATTCTAATTATTGTATTTGCTCTTTTCACTACTTCTCTGCACTTACTTGGATTTAGGTCACCAGAGATTATTGCACCTAAGTCTTTCCCCTCATTTACCTTTTGCAGTTTATCAATTCATACTGTAACTTGCCTTTTCATGTTTTCTACCGGTATATAAACTTTGCACTTACCGATATTAAAGTTCATATGCCATCTTTGAGCCCAGTCTATTAGTCAATGTCAATTTGAAGCTGTAATCATTCAAGTACATTTGTAGATTTGTTTCCCAACTTTGTATCATCAGCATATTTTCATATCTTGTAATGCAGCCCATTATCAGTATCATTGATATGTATGAGAAAGAAAGAGAATTGTAATGCAGCCCATTATCAGTATCATTGATATGTATGAGAAAGAAAGAGAATGGTCCCAAGACTTATCCTTGTGGCATGACTCTTTTTGTCTCATCATTCTGAGGGTTGAACATATATCACAGCTCTTTGCTTATGGCCTGTCAGCCAGTTTTCTCTCCGTCGAAGTACAACCCCATCATTGCTATGTGACTTTATGTTTCCAAGTAACCTTTGATGCAGAACTTTATTAAATGTTTTTTGAAAATCCATATAGATGACATCATCTGTTTTACTTTTATTGTACATGGTTATTTTGTCATAAGAGAAATCATGAGCAGTTTCATCAAAAACCATGCTAAGATTTCATTATTAGTGGTGGTCCTCTGAATGGTTTACAATTCTATCTCAAAGGATGGTTTCTGTAAGTTTTCCAGCTGTAGACATTAAGCTAATTGGACAATAATTTTTAGGCAATGACTTGATACCTGTTTTTGGTATCAGTGATCTTTTCCCATGGCAAGTGACTTACAGAAAAGGGCAGTCAATGGCTTAATGATTCTGTTTATTGCCTCTTTCATTGTCCTTGGATAAAACTTACCAGGGCCTGCCATTTTATTTATTTCCATTCCATTTATTGTCGATAGTATGTCTAGCTTTTATGTCAGTTTGTTGAAGAAGGTTCTCCTCTATTATTGAAAATGGATTTGGGACATGGTTTGTGTCTCCATTTATAAATACACATGCAAAAACAGTCATTCAAGGTCTTTGCCATGGCTTTGTTTTCTTGAATCACGTCACTGTTTCTGTAATTAATGGACCAATTGACTGGGCTATGACTTTCTTGCTCTAATGTAACTGTAAAACTCCTTAGGGTTTCTTTGGTATTTTCAGCGATATACACTTCATGTTGGTGTATTTTTTGTCATATAACTAACTCTCTTACTTTCTCTGAACAGATTTACATAACTTACGCTATCACATTGGGTATTGGTGTCTTGAGTTTCTTGCGAGCTACTTTCCTAGACAACAGGTTTTTTTATTTCACCGTTCCACCACCTTGGCATTTTTTTTTTTAAATAGACTGTTTACAACACATCGACACGAATGTTCCCTCTACTGCCTTGAAAGTTTTACTGAAGCTTTTCCAAGCTGTGTTCTTGTCATATCATCAAGAGCAGTTCAAAAATCTTTCAAATTTGCATGTTTGAAATCTGGTATTTCTTCATGACTATCACATTGACCAACATTACTTGCAGTGTTATCGCTTGTCCCAAATTTTTCTCCAACTTCATCATTTTTAATGAGATCCATAGTGGTTGTTAGAACTAAATCTAATACACTTTTGTCACAAATAGATTTCTTGATTAATTGAATTATGGCACTATCAAGCAAATTTAGGTAAAGTTCATTCCCAGAGCTATTAGAAAGGGATTCCATCCCCCCTTTAGATACTGATCTGTTAAAACAACCTACTTTGATAGAATCTTATTCATTACAGGTTTCTGCCGACTGATCAATTAGTATTTAATCAAACAATGCCCACCAACCATCTTTCCTGCTCACCCACGTATACTTGTGTATGTCCTTTTTAAACCATGTATTCCCGTTCACCAGTCCTTTTTTTCTGCACACAGGCAACACACAAGCTGTTCACCATTTTTATTTATCTTACCAAATACCCTATGTCCCTCTGACACCTTCAATTGCCACATACATCATTTTTACCTTTAAATCACCCATTACTAATATCCGGTCTCTTGCATCACAATTGCTGACACACCCACTCAGCTTCTCCCAAAACACTTGCCTTTCATCAGTGTTTTTCTTATAGCCAGGTACATAAGCTCTAATGATCACCCTTCTCTCATAATCTACTTTTCATTTTTTTCCACACACTTCCACACATTCCTGCAACTCCTGCTTTGTCAGTGGTGCTACACCTGCCTTTAGCTTTTAACTTCACACCAGCCCCTGACTTTTTCCCTTAGACACTTCCAAACCATTCTTTTGATTTACTCAAGAGCTTTTTTTTACTCTTAGCCAGAACATATAGGTTCTTTTCCACAAACATACCTCCTATTTCTCCTTTCTTCTCATCTTAGTTACATCTACACATTCAAACACCCTTACCTGAGCCTCTGAGGAGAATGAGCACTCCTTGTTTGGCTTCCTCCTCTGTTCCATCTAAAGAAATTAAAGTGCAAGAAGGGGAGTTTCCAGCCTCCCACTCCCTTCCCTCTTACTTGCCCTCAGTGACACACAGGAAATACGGAGGTGGAATTCTTTCTCCCTTTCCACAGACATTTGTATGGGTTGTGGCCCCAAAGTGACGTGAAAGAGACGTTACTCAGATATACTTATGAGAACTCAGCTCAGCAGCTCCAAACTGTTTCTTCCAGCTTAGCTACCATCCATTGTGACCTTGACAGTCAACTGCCTTTTTCCTGAACTAATGCTATCTTCCTCTTTGATTAAGAAATGAAACACTTAGATGAGGCCTGGAAAAAATGAACAGCCTATATGCAGTGCATAAGATTAAGTTTCTTTGTCATATTGTGAAGAAATCTGCTCCTTGGTGTATGTGGAAGAAGATGGACCCTTCTATTTAGAGTGATGTGATGACCAGAAACTCAATGATACATCACTCATTGACATCAACAAAGTCCTTGGCAATGAGAATTAGGAATAGATCTAGAACAGCTAAAAGAACGTTGGTATGAACTGATCACTGAGGAGTATTCAAAGTTTCACAGCCAGGACATCCATCTTTCGAGTTTGATGAAGAAGAGTCAAATAAAGGCAGTAGTGAAAAAACTTTTCGAGAGCCTGCATCATGGAATGCAACAAATTATTCATTATGATAAAGACCAAGAGCAAGCATCAAGATGTTGAGTCAATTACTGCATGAACTAAATCTTTAAACTGCAACATGTATAATTATTTTTACAAGATCATCTGCAAAATACATCTGAGTCAAGATATCTGTGCCATTGTTTTGAATTGTGCACCAAGTGTAACATTTCTGAACAACTTCATAAACTTCAACACTCCACCATGATAAAACAAAGGTAGATAAATACTTTTTATAACTATTTTTCATTTGCATGCATATCTTTAATATTTTGATATTATATGGTTTTATGTTGAAAATGAAATATTTGAGGACAATATATGATGTTAGGAGGGTTAATCAAGTAAGTAATGAAAGGGTAAGAGAGAGGTATGATATGAAGAATATGGTTGAGAGAGCAGAAGAGGATGTGCTGAAATGGTTTGGACATATGGAGAGAATGAGTGAGAAGCTGACAGAAGATATGTATGTCAAAAGTGGATGGGACAAGGAGAAGGGGGAGACCATTTTGGAGATGGAAGGATGGAGTGAAAACGTTTTGTGTGCTTGGAGCCTAAACATACAGGGGAGCAAAAGGCATGCATGGGTTAGAGTGCATTGGAGCAACGTGGTTTGCAACCAGGGCACATGAAGCAGCAAAGGAAACCATGGAAAGATCTGTAAGGCTTGGTTTTTGATAGGGGACTGAGGTTTCGGTGCATTACACGTGACAGCTAGAGAATAGATGAGTGCATATGAGGCCTTTTCTTCTTGTGTTCTTGGCATTGCCTCGCTAACATTGGAAATGGCGAATATATGTGAAATGCTAATGATTTTGATAGTTTTATTGTGTAGCAAGTTTAGCATTCATAAATACATTTATAAGTTTTGACACTACACCATGGTGAAACAAAGGTAGATAAAGGATTTATTTTATTTTCATACTTTAGCATGCATATCTTTAATTATATAAGAAAATGTTTTTAAGATTTTTTCATGTGTTTTGTGCAAATATGGTGGTAGCCAGGTTTTCTGGTATCTACAATTTAAGGTGATTTCTTCAAGATGAAAAGTGCTACAACTACTTTTTCCCCTACTCCTTCCTCACTAGCCACAAGCTTTACAGCTTCTCATTGTTCACCAGCCACAAGCTCTAGAGCTACCCTTCCTCACTAGCCACAAGCTCTACAGCTGCTCCTTCCTCACCAGCCACAAGCTTTACAGCTGCTCATTCCTTAACAGCCACAAGCTCTATAGCTGCTCCTTCCTCACCAGCCACGAACTCTAAAGCTGCTCCTTCCTTACCACCCACAGGCTTCATAACTGCTCCTTCCTTACCACCCACAGGCTTCATGACTGCTCCTTCCTCACCAGCCACAAGTTCTACAACTGCTCCTTCCTCACCAGCCACAAGCTTTACAACTGCCCCTTCACTAGTTGCAAATTCTAAGTAGAGCTCATCATTATCAGTTTTATTGCTAATCAGTAAGCCTAGAATTAATGAAATATGTGAAAATATGCTCGCAATTGTTAATAATAGAATTTCATATGATTTTAAGGGATAAGTAAACTGTGCAGTAATGCAAATTTGAGCATGAAGCACATGATAAATGTCTTACAGACAAGTTTTACATCTGTTGTGATTGGTAGCAGGTGGCTTGTCTCATGCCAACAGCTGGTGGCCTGAGGGTAGGGCTAGAGTGATGAGAGCAGGCAATACATCACATAGCTGCTATACAGAGTGCTTCCTAGTCATATTACAAAATTTTTTGATTGGCTCTGAGGTATGAATTGTTTGCTGATCACTTATATGTTTCATGTTTTATTAGTAAAAACATAACATCACATCAGAAAGAAACTCAGAGATAGATATTCATTAAATTTGTTTCCTACATGTGTCTTTGTTTTTACATGAAAGAGGAAATTAAGGAAATTTACTGAATGTTCTTATCTTTTAAACTTGTCTCAAAGTTTTTCTTTCCATCCCTTCAAATTCACATTTTTCAAGTTGTTTAAGAAATGTATGTGAACCTAAAAGTTTCAAAGATATTCATGTAATAACGGAAAAGTCCTTTCATCCACAGCTTTCATTCCTGTAATGGGCATCGCTAGGTTCTGCCTGCTTGTAGTTACACTGCAAGAGAAAGTCACCTTTCTTGTAGCTGTGTCATCATCAGTTGACAAAAGAGAGTACTTGGAATAAAAAATAATGATTTATTAAGTAATATATATTTATTTATTTTACTTGATTGCCTTTTCCTGCATCAGTAAAGTAACACCAGGAAACAGACGAAGAAAGACCCATCCTCTCATATACACATATATGTACATAAATGCACATACATGTACATATATGTTGGAAAGGATCACAATTTTGCGTGTGATCAAGATATTCCTGTGAGTCCACGGGGAAAATGAAATACGTAAAGTTCCCAAGTGCACTTTCGTCTCTTCGATGTATATCAACTGACTTATATTTCTCTCTTGTGTCTCCCCTGATGATGTGATTATTACACAAAAGTGCACTTGGTAACTTTTCGTGTTTCATTTTCCCCATGGACTCATAGGAATGTACATATACATACATATATGTATCAATGTTTACATGTATACATACATATACATATATACACTGGTACATTTTCACACTTGCTTGCCTTCATCCATTCCTTTACCCCACCCCACAGGAAACAGCATTGCCACCCCCTGCATCAGCGAGGTAGCACATTTGTTCACAGTCTCTAGCTGTCATGTGTATTGTACCAAAACCACAACTCCCTATCCACAGCCAGGCCCCACAGACCTTTCCATGGTTTATCCCTGACATTTCACATCCCCTGGTTCAGTCCATTGACATCTATTTGACGCTGGTATACCACATCGTTTCAACTCTATTCCTTGCACGCCTCTCACGCTTCTGCATGTTTAGGCCACAATCGCTCAAAATCTTTTTCACTCCATCCTTCCACCTCCAATTTGGTCTCCCACTTATCTTTTTTCCCTTCACTTCTGACATATATATCCTCTTTGTCAACCTTTCCTCACTCATTCTCTCCTTGTGTCCAAACCATTTCAACACACCTTCTTCTTCTCTCTCAACCACACCCTTTTTATTACCACACATATCTCTTACTCTTTCATTACTTACTCGATCAAACCACCTTACACCACATATTGTCCTCAAACATTTTATTTTCAACACATCCCCCCTCCTCCGTACAACCCCATCTTTAGCCCATAATGACAACAGTAATATTGGTGATGATGTATTAACTAATAATGTATAGAAGTTATGTGGATGTTATCGCACAACACACTGAAATTTGTGGAAGTATGATTGAGTATCAAGTGAATTACTATTGCATATGTCTTATCACTTATTTTACTTAGTGAAAAATGGAATTCTGATTATTATGTTTTATGCTGTATAATGAATTCTTTTTTGTTAAAGTGTGCAAGATTCATAGATAATTTTCTGATAACAGCAAAACTATAAAAGTTTATAGAATTACCAGCCACTTTTGTCAGAAGCATTGTTGTCAAGGTTTGGTGGGCACTGGCAGTGTTGCCTCTTCTTTTGATAGAAAACCATCTGCCTCATCTCAGTCAACTTTCAGTGCTGGAAGAAGAAACAATATTCATAAACTGATTCGTCATTCTATCCAAAGAAAGATTGTAATCATCATCAATAATTCAGGATAATCTTGTGCATAGTCCTCTGAATCTAATTCATAGCCACTCTGTTTCCATCATAAAACTTACCAAAATGTGCTCTCATTGGCTTGCCTGGAGGATGACTGACTGTGAGGTAAAATTATTGTGCACCGGTACCTCAGCCATCCCCCAGGCAGGTTGTGTTTGTGTTGCCTTGAGGTCAAAGCATGAAAGTTGATGTGTGTAAATATCTGTCTAAAGGCATCGCTCACCTTGTGCACAAGTATCCATTGGGAGATGTGAAGGCGTTGATTACTCATCTTTTAGTGTTAAGATGCATGTTGCTTTTTGATGTGGTGAAATTAATTCTCTAAACCTTTCAACTTTTTGATATAGTGTTAGAACTGTACTACTCCAGAATATAGATTTGGTATGTGTGTCTCCAGTTTGGTTTTAATTGTTTAATTAATTGTCAATTTTTATATTTTGAACTTGTTTGTCAAAAACACTCGGAGAGAAAGCACTCTTAACCTTTGGTATTTACTTGTTAGATATGTTGCAGATAAGGTTACAGCAGGAATTTATATTTTTGTGATTACAGAGCATAGAGTTTCATTCAAGATATAGGCCCATTTACACTTTACCCTCTAGAACTAGTACAGTATTGCAACAATATCATATACCACATATGTATGGTAATCTACATGGTACAGATATGTAAGTAATGCAGTAAGATAAATCTAGTGGACTGTAAACTGTTTTGTGACATAGACAAATGTGGCACCTAAGCAGGGGTGGTGTCCCATTAATCTGCTAGAAGTACACTTAGCAATAACTTTGTGTTGGAAATATGTTCCTGGAAGACACATTTTACCATGGAATCCAGTTAGATACAGGGGGTCATGTTCCTGGGTAGGTGGGGGGGAATGATTTGTCAACCAATTTTCATACAAAAATGTGAATAGACGTTAAGAAACACACAGTACAGTACAGTTATGTTATTATTCTGTGTATTTAAACAACAAATAAAGTACACAATATTTACTTTTAAGTATAGCATGTATTAACGTTATCCAGTTCCTTAACATATCAGAAGTAGGGATACATTCCAGAATGTCAGCCCACCCACCCTAAGACCCATATTTATTATTCCTTCATGTCATTTTAAGAATTGAATTCCTACACACTGCACCTACTTACACAGAGTGTTAAATGTAAATATGATATGTATGTAATGTTTAATAATCCTTCAAAAGCTGATGAGCATGAGCATTTACCAGTTGAAGCAGACTTGCAGGTTCGGTACAAGTGGACATAGTGGTGAAGGATGGTGGTGGAGTTTTAGTTGGATTGTGAACATGGTAATATGTGATATGGCCCTAGATATCACTTAAACTCCTTGAGAGTAATAAAAGAATTTGTTAATGGGACTATCAGGTTTACTGGATTTCATGAATTTTCAGCTAATTTGACAGCAGTAAGTTATGTTTGGATATGGTGTCCTATTTTGGATGAGGTCCTCCCTTA
>JAUUDZ010411319.1:0-15093 GCA_032361705.1 Panulirus versicolor | reverse complement strand
CAAAAGAAGGAACAGAGAAGGGGGCCAGGTGAGGATATTCCCTCAGAGGCCCAGTCCTCTGTTCTTAACGCTACCTCACTATCGGCAAATAGTATGAATGGCAAATAGTATGAAAGAAAAGAAAGAAAGAAAAGTTTGTCACCAGAGGATCTCATCTTAAAGAAGCCATACTTGTGATCAGAGAGAAAACTTGGATATGGGAGTTGAGAAGGGATTCAAAGACTTTGGAAATGGTAGATG
Organism: Panulirus versicolor; assembly: GCA_032361705.1. Lineage (NCBI taxonomy): Eukaryota > Metazoa > Arthropoda > Malacostraca > Decapoda > Palinuridae > Panulirus > Panulirus versicolor. Next base: position 14,853 of record JAUUDZ010411319.1, on the reverse strand, counting down.
TCAAAGCAATAGGACAGTAGTTAGAGGGGTCAGAATAGCTACCCTTTTTTAGGGGTGGGTTGTATCAATGTACGCTTCTAGAGAGAAGAAAAAGTTTTGGTATTTATACAGAAATGGGACTGATGAGCAAGCACAGGTTCAAGTTTTGAGGCACACTCTTTCAGTACACAGGAATGGATGCCATCAGGACCATAATCCTTGCTTGTGTCCAGAGAAAGAAGCGCTTTTCGGACGGTCCAAAATGAGATTATGGGAAGGGGTATAGGAGTAGTAAGAGTAGCATCAGGTGGTGGATGAATGTTAAAGTCATCCAGAGTGGAGTTAGAGGAGAAACAGGAACCAAAGAGAGTTGCTTTGCCTATGGCAGAGACAGCAATAGTACTGCCAGAACGGAAAAGTTAAGGAAAGGTAGAGCAACAGAAGTTGTTCGAGATGCCCATTGCTAAAGGCCAGAAAGACCTATCATTGGATGATGAGGAGAGGTTATCACACTTCTTTTGAATAAAGGAACATCTTTCCTCAGATAATGTGCTTGCAGTGATTACTGGCAGTGATAAAAGCTGAATAGGAGCTCAAGGAGGGACACATGTTCCAAGCCCAATATGCCTGATCCCTTGCCTGAATGGCCTGAGAACAGAAACGGTAGAACCATGTATTGGATGAAGAGGTCATCTTGGAGGAAGAGGGAATAAATGTTTCCATTCTTGCAAGAATAACCTCTGCTATGTATTTGGCAGAGATAGAAGCATATTCACACAAGAGACAGTAATGTACACAAGGAAAATCAGAAAAGATGTCATATAAGTTATTATAGTCTTCTTTGTTAAGGTGCCAGTATGTATGCTTAGAAAGGGCTGCTAGAGGGGAGGTGCCATTAAAATACATTTATAAGGGTGTGATCAGATGAACAATTGAGGGCAAGATTTTGTATTTCCAGCAGGATGGACTCAAGGTGAAAAACAAATCCAGAATATTAGGAGAGTGGTCACATGGGTTAGGAATATGAGTAGGGTGGGGGATAACTTGCTCTAAATCATTGAGAATGGAGAACATGAGGGATTCAATCCCTCCACCATCTGTATGGGAGGAATTCAACTGTTCCCTTCAGTGAATGTTGAAATCTACCTGAGGGAAAGGATCTTGGCTTGCAGGTGAGAGGATATCACAGTCTTATGGCAGGAGTTTAGATAGTTGAAGAAAGATATGAAATTTGTAGAATTAGGAGGAAAATAGGCAAAACAGAGGAAGTGTGGTAGTTGGGAGACAGATCTTGAGGCACATAACATCAGAGTTTGGGGACTCAGGGTCCTTGAGGCATGCAACAGGTTTGTTAATGTTGGAATAAGCACAAACACCACCTTTGAACTGAAATTGTGATCATAGTTGCATATGAAAATGGGATTAGCAAGAAAATCATTAGAGAATGATTTCTCAGAGAGAAGTAAGATATTAGGAGAGGTAGTAGACTGATGGCGTTCAACAGAGGAGAGATTACTAGAAAGACCATCAGTGTTGGTATAGTGAATAGAAAAAGAGAAGGGTTTAACAGATAGGGAAAGTTCATGGGAGGGGCCAGTATTACTACTGCTTGAGCCCTCCCTCTCATTGGCAGTAGACTCAGGCAGAAACTCAGAGATTCTTAGCACCCCATAATGCCAGGAACTAGGGGCCATAGATTTGTTGGACTCTGTGATGATAATGCTTTAGAATGTTTGAGTGGACAGGAGCTAGCAAGAATACTTATGTGAAAAAAATTGGCAAGGTTTGAGTAGGTGTATGGTGCTTGAAAGGAGATGGTAGGACTAACCTGGTAGTCCCATTTTGATGAGACAGAAAGAAGCAATCCTGACATGTAGAGTGTAAGATGGTTTTGGGCACCACTTTAACGCTCCTTAGTCAGGACGGTATTACCATCCTGAATGGCTGTTGTCTACATGCCTACTACCAAATGGGTTGCTTCAGGGGTAGGGGACGTGATATTCTTCGAGTTAGCTGGGGTATTGGGAGGGGCCAATACGCTACCACCTAAACCTTCCCTCTCGCTGGTAGCAGTGTCACACAATAAGGTGTAGTAAGAGGATTACGCCTTAAATTTGCAGGGGTCATGGGAATGGCCATTACTCTACTACCTGAGCCCTCCCTCTCACTGGCAGCAAAGTCACAGGGTAAATATCTGCATATAGGGGGAGAAAGACTGGAAGAAGTGAGAGAATTTCAGTATTTAGAAGCTGTCTTGGATAAGTTTAGTGATATGGAAGGAAAGATAAGGGAAAGTGCAGCACAAGGTAGAAGGATCAAGGGACAGCATAGTCCTCCCAACCTTGACCTATGCAGCTGAAACATGGACATGTAACGCATCACAGAGGTGGAAATGAGCTATTTGAGAAGTGCATGCAGTGTGACTAGATGGAGAGAAGAAAGAAATGAAAGAGTGTATAAGAGATATGGTATAGGAGGGAATGCAAAGGAAATGAATTGTGGAGTAGAATGGGTGAAACATAATAATTTTGAGGTGATCTGGGCATATGGAAAGAATGCAAGACTGAGAATTTACAAGAAGCATATATGATACTACAGTTAATTAGTGTAAGGTTAGTGTAAGAGGAAGACCACCTGTGACATGGGCAATGCTTGAGGGAGGCATGTTAGGACAGAGATTTGAGTTCCCAGAGGTAACAGGTGTCAGAGATACAGATATATAGATTGATAGATCTTTAATGTCATTAAATTTGCATCATATCATTCATGAACCCAATGTAATCCCACTTGCCTGGCTCACTCTAGGTATGGGCAAACCATATAAAAGTTTGTTCATATCATGAAGGTACCTTACTATATAACCTCAGGTTCCAGAGGCTCTTGTAGCTCTTAAGGCTTTGCTACACTCAGGAGCAGCTACCATCCTTACATTTCCCTTTCCATTTCAGCAACGTCCACATTCTATTTATTTACTACCCTTTGTTATATGATCATATCTTACCTTTTGCTTTTCACATACTTCACTTGCACACTTAGCACTACTTTTAAAAATTTTTCTATCCTCTTCCATTTCCCTTGTTTCATATACTCTCACCCAGTCTCACTGCAGTGGCAGCACCATCTCCACTTTCACAAGAAAACCTTCTGCCTCATCTTGGTCAAGTTTCAATGCTAGAGGAATCATTAATATGTCAAGAAATCACTCTATGCAATCGAATGATATCATAACTATCAGATAATTCAGGAACATCTGCCTAGTCCTCTAGATCTAGTTAAAAGCAGCTCAGATTCCTTTCTAGAAGACTCATAAGAAATTTATTCTTATTAGCATGGTTGGAAGATGACTGACTGTGGAGAAATAATCCTGCATTACAGCCTCAGCCACCTCATAGGCTTGGCATGTGGCTATGAAACTCGGTGCATAAATATATTTTTTAGAGGTGTTGCTCAGCTTGCACAAATATCCAGCTGGATATTTACTTCTTACAAGCCATATTATTATTATTGTTATCAGCAGCTGATATTCTGTGTACCTCACAGAATCTGTTATGTGCAATAAAACTTAATCTACTTAAATGTTAATGCAGTGAAACTAAACATACATTATGATCATGCTACTTTCGCTTTAAACTGAATACAGTAAAGGATCACTGTTTGCTGCTTTTGTTGAAATTACTGCTAGATAAAGCTCTTGCACAAATGACACCCATGCTATTTGCTTTAATTGCAAGAAGATATTTAGAAAAATGTGAAACCTCTAATGAATAAAGAAACCTCTCTCTTAATTGTCTTGTAGGTTCAAACTCGATCTGGTAGTGTGTTGAAACCAGTCTCCTGCCATTGTTATGGAAGTGCAAGATTATGTGGTGTGTGTGTTGGCAGGAGTAATCAAGTGGCACCTCGAGCTGGCACCCCAGGTTTTAGAGCTCCTGAGGTTCTCCTACGGCATCCTGACCAAGGAACAGGTAAGACTTTCTTTATTCTCTTGTGAAGTTGTTTTTCTTGTTCTCTTTGTTGTTGTCATCCACCCAAAGTGTCTTATATCTGCCTTTTTGTCTCTTAGGTTTTCTTGTTAATTGATTCATACAAATTGAGGTTCCCAAGAAAGGAAGTGACAATGATCTTGATTGGGTAGTGAGGCTGTTTGACATTTGTATGGCTCAAAATGAGTTGTGTGATGATTGTCAGAGTGCATGTATATGCCCTTATATAAAAGCAAGCAAGACAAAAGTGAACATTTGAATTAGAAGGGTATATTGGAGGTAGAGAGTGTGTAGGTCAGGTGTTTCCTTTGGAGAATTTGTGTGAGAAATCCTTGGAGAGAGTGACTTTTATGTGGCATTTTTGGTTGTTTTGCTGGAAGCAAACTTTACTTTCATCTGGTTGCAGCAGTTCTTGATTGGGGTAAGGTCTAGGGAGTTCCCAGGCAACTCCAGCAGTTGAGTATTTTTCATCAACTTTCTAGCCTTATGGCAGGAGGCACTGTCATGCATAAAGTGATCACACTTATCAACCTCATGCAGATGGTCCCGTGGCACTGTGATGTACTGCTCTCCAATCACTGTGTTTTTAGGTAAGAAGTACAAATCTGTCTTATCAATTGCACCACTAAAGCACTCCAACGCATCACAGTCTGAGTGTTTCATTGTCTTCACTGAGAAATGAGAATCATACTAGCTGGTGCTCTTGACTTCCTCACCCTCCCCATCTCATTTGCACACACTTGAAGTAACTTTCATTGGGAAACATCACCTTACTCCACTGTTGTTCTCTCCAGTCCTTTTATTTCTTTGCAGATGTGAGTTTTTTGCATTTCAGTTTCATTTGTAAGGAGGGGTATGCTTGGGGAATATGAAGGTCCTTCTCCCTTCTCCAAGTGAGGTTGGATGGTTCTTCAAGAGATGTTTCCAATAAGCTTTGGAATGCTTTTGTTGAGTTTAGCAGCTGAAATGCAGGGTTGCTTCAGTACTTCTCATCACATGAGGTTATCTGTACATCTAGAAGTCTTCCTTTTTTGGTGGTGGGATGGAGTTGGTAGAGAGGCCACAAGCACTGGCAAGCAGTTGCCTGATAATGTGTTCTGAACACCCATTGCACCTAGAAGTTTTAAGTGTAACCACATTTTCTTGCTTTCAGATGGAAATTTAGGCTTTCTCCTCCATAGAAAGGTAAGAGCAAAGGTGGAAGAGATACAGAATTTCAAAATGAAATTCCTAAAGTATAAGTACCAGCCAGGATGAATAAAGAATGGACATCCTTCTGTAAGTGTAGCCTACAGCACACTGAGATGGGTTGCTGGTGTTGACACTGTTGGAATTTTTCTTCATAGATTCCCAGTTAGTGATGGGATGTGCAGGAAAGTCTGTCTACTACTTCAACTGTGCATTCTTTTTTTTTTTTTTTTTGTAATTTTAAAACTACAGCTTAATGTTCCTTCTTACTGCTTCCATCTATTGCTCCAACCATTTGCCAAAAGTTGGGAGAGCACATAGTGCTAACTGCAGGAAAATTTTAGTAACGAAAAATCAGTTGTACGAGTTATGTGTTGTCAGGTCTTATGTGTGACACGGAGAGATTTCATGTTTGTGGACAGAGTGCCAGCAGTCCATGTGTGGAAGGCAAAAGAAAAGACAGCTCCCTGGGTCAGATTAGTGCAACGTGACAACCACTGAAGTGCTAGCTCACTATAACTGGGCTGGTATCCATCAAGTCTGGTTATCTGATTATTGGACCTATAAACAGAACTTATAGTCATTCATATTTTAATAACTAGAGAGACTGCTCTACAGGAATATGTAGTCATTTTTCTTCACAGTGTTGGAGTCCCTCTGCAATTCTCAGTAGCTGGTATTGGACTTTGTAAAAAGAATCATCCCTTTACAATGTCAGCTTAAATTAGAGGTACATTTGCAAAGAAAATTTCATTATATAGCAGCACAAAGACATGAATGTATGTAGCATTAAATATATCTATACATCTATCTATTACCATTACTCCACTTCCAATTAAATGGGGGCATATCAAGGACATAAGGCTCTAAGCACCATTTGCAAAAAATACTCTGACCATACTCAGCATGTTATACTAAAACATGAACTCCCACTCTTGTAAAAGTGCTACTTTATTTTTTTTTCTTTGTAAATGCTAAGTTGATTCATCAAGTGAGGCCAACATTTCCATTCCCACCAATTCCACACACAAAATGCTTCCATTCCATCAAATCCCTAGTCACTCATCTAGCATCTTCATCATACATATCCCTATCTCTAGTTAATTCTCTTCTACAGCATATTTCTCCTCCTAGTAATATCATCAACTGCACTACTTATATGTATCTTCCTGATCAGAATATTGCCTGCCATACTGTACTATCTAACCACACCAGCACAAGACTTTCATCCCTCCACCATTTCTTTCAACATCTTACCACATAACTTCACACATCATTATTTAGGCAATCTAACCTCCTTATATTACATAATTCATGCATATTACCTACCTCTACTGCTCTAATTCTCTTCCTATCCTAACCTATGTACTCTTGAGTTTCACAGTTATAATCAAAGAGAAACAATATACTCCTTCATGAAAGTCTTTTCCCTTGCATGAATCTACTTTCAACTTCAATTTCCCAGGATATAAACATTATAATATCTACACTCATACACAACATACAGTTCTTAACCATACAAAATGATCCACAATCTGATTTCCCATCCCTTTCAAAAACATACTTTTATTTGCTTTCACTTCTAGCATCATCTTGCCACACACATCAAACCAGCTCCATCCTGAGACTCCTCCTCTGATTTACCTAACAGAGCATCATCTGCATAAAACAATAATGGCAACTTCCATTCCATTTCTCCATGATTACTATAATAAAATTATCTCATTACCTAACATATTAATTGTTCCAACAGTATTGGTCTTGATGGTCTTGACTGGGTTGTACATATAATGTGGAGGAGATGCAGGGCTAGCCAAGTGGTAGATCTGATAAATGTAAAAGAAATCATTCAATATCACATAAAAACATGGTGTAGTGAATGTAAATCATTTAATATCACATAAAAACAAAATGCAGTAAATTCAAATCATCTAATATATAAAAGCATGAGGTAGTAATTGATAAATTTAGATTTGAGACTCATTTAAACAATATCATGCAATATGAACTATATCTCAAAAAAATGTGATATTTTGTACCAAAAATTTTTGTATTCACACAAAAGGCATCTTTTATATACAAGTTTGCTATTTCCCACATATATACACTCCATGTACACTTATGAAAATCCCTCTCTTTAAACCCAAGTACCTAATCAGCAGTCCTTTTTTGGCACACAACTCCACAAGTTGCTAGCCATTTTCATTCACATCACTGAATACCCTATTCTGCCCATATATACCTTCAACTGCCATATTACCCACTTTTGCAGTAAAATCACCCATCACTAATACCTGATCTCTCTCATTAAAACTGCTGTCACCCACTCGGCTCTTCCCAAAACACTTGCCTCTCTTCCTCATTCTTCTTATGGCCAGGTGTATAAGCACTAATAATCACCCGCCTTTGCGATGTGATTAAATGGGATTTCCAGGACAGACTGAAGGTTATAGTTATACCCAATATGTTTATACTATTACAAGGTTTAATTGACGCAATTTGAATTGAACAGGAGGATATGAATGAGTCTCATATGGATATAAGGGATGAAAATCCATTTTAACTACTGAATTTCACTAAGCTACTCCTTCTCCATTCTTGAGTTGCTGCACATATCCAAAATGAGAGATGATATATGTTCAGTATCAGAAAGAAAATGAGTATTTGAAGGGAGAGAAAGTGAATGGAAGTATGCAAAGTAGAATCATCTATATATCAGAAAATAGAGTTAGAAGTAAAAGAAGGAAGATCATTTATTGTGACTATCTATCTATCTATATCTCTGATACATGTTCCCTTTAGAAACTTCCTCTACAGGGTGGTCACAGCAAAAGTCTCTCCATAACTGAAAAACTCTAAAATGAGATGATATAAGTTCAGTATAAGAAAATGATTATTAGAAGGAAGGGAAGGAAAGTGAGTTGAAGTATGCACAGTGGAACCATCTGCATAACAGAAAATAGGGTTAGAAGTGGAAGAGGGAAGATCAATTACTGAGACTATTTATTTATATCTCTGATAGGTATTCCCTTCAGAAACTCCTTTTTCAGGGTGGCCATTTCAGTGCTGCATTTTAGCCTTTAGTGCCTCACCCTTAACAGGTACTGGCAGAGGCTCTTACCTAATTTTCTTCCCAACTACTTCTACCTTTTGTAACCACCTAATGTTCCAATCAATCATTTGCAACTATTGCTCCACTGCTTCTACCTAATGTTCCAGTCTAATATTTCTCCCTACTACTTCTATTTGTTACTCCTACCATTTTGCCAAAAGGCAGGGCTAGCACATAGTACCCAAGGCTGGAAAAATTTAGAGTTATGAAGAATGAGCGGTGTGAATTAAGTGGTGTAAAGTGTTCTGTGTGGTACAGAGAGATCTTGTATTCATGGACACAATGCTAGCAGGACATATGTGGGTCCAAGGGGTGCAACTTGACATTCACTGAAATGCAAGCTCACTATGCAGCTGTCATTAACCCTCCTGACACCCTGGTGAGTAACACCAGCAATATAACTCCTTGGCATATTGAGACGAGAAGGTAATATAACAAAGCCCTGAAGAACATCACGGTTGACAGGACAAGAGGGGAAAGTTGCTCAATGAACAATTACTGCAATGGAATGGCACAAAAAGGAAACTATGCAAAAGGGAACAGATAGAAGCATAAAAATAAAAGGAAGGATCTTATACAGCAAAGACCTATGCCACACTCTGTCAAATACTTTTGGGATGTCAAAGGCTATGACAAAAGTTACATCAAAATCCCTGAGAGAGGAAGACCAGAGGTGAGTCACAAACCAGAACAGCTAGCATTCTAATTTCCAGTCTGGTGACCAGAAAGAAGGGAATGGAATTCATAATCATTAAGAAAGTGAAACTTATGGAGAGCTTCAAAGACTTTGGAGAAAACAGAAGTGAGAGCAATAAGGTGAAAGATGTAGAGGTTAAAGCAGTTTCCTTGTTTAGAGAAAAGCAGCACAAAAGCATGCTTCCAAGAGGAAGGAAAAGTCTGGGTTTTTAAACAAAAGCAACATAGGCAAGCAAGGATAGCAGCCAACTTTGCAGTACATTTCTTTAGAACTCCTGGAGGTATGCCATTTGGGCAATCTGCCTTGTCCACCTGGAGCTGGAACAGTACTTGGAAGGCTCTACATGAAGAGAAAATAGGATGACATAGATTCAGTTGGAGGCGATGGAGATGTAGGATTAGAAGTGGAATCTTCCCAAGTTGAATTGGAGGAAATTAACTGAAATTAATAGCTTTATCAGTTGAAGAGTTGGCTATACATAGATCAAATTTGAATTACAGAAGTTAATGTAGAAGCTTTACGTTAAGGACTAGAGAGATTTGCCAGGAGAAGTAATAATCAAACCAACACACCTTATATGAAGGTGATTCATTTTATGGTTATGCATGTGTTCCATCCCTTGACCAACACCCATCACCAAAGTCCTAACTTCAGTCTACCACAAATTTAGGAAGTAAAACATATGCAACAACATCCATCAACCATAAATCACATAAACCAATCACTAAACTCAGTAATATCCACAGCTATATCAACTGTCCCATCACCGAACACTATATTCTTTGAAGCACTAATTAGAAGTACAGCAATCACACATATGACCAGTAAAAATATTAAGCTTTTCCTACCTGATCAACTTCAATGTATAGGGGATTCACAATGTCATGGTGAATGAGTTCAAAGTTCTCATGACCTATCCAGTGTTCCACATTTCTCTTCCTCCCAGTGAAAAAGTTGTCAACCACTATGACTTCATGACCTTCCATCATCAGTCTATCTACCAAGTGTGAACCAACGAAGCCAGCACCACCTGTTACCTGTCAAAATACCAAGAGTACAAACTTAATCAAAAAACAATAAAACATTTCTTTTACCACTTTTTGAATAACATTTTATATCTTTCAAACCACAAAGGTTACTCTGCATGATGCATGTACTGCTGGCTAGATCCTGGATTTTAACATTTAAGGCACACTAAGATTTAAATACTTTAACGTCACATCAACATTTAAAAAGTCAAAGATATGCTGCACTTACATAGTGGTGGCTATTCAAATGACTTATAAAACTTTCAATTATTCAAATCTTGTTTACTTCACTCATCCTAATGAGTTACCTTCTCTCCCTGGGAGTGACAGACATCATACCACTCCTTAAACAAAACAGTACATGCATCTGATAAGAACATCCAAGTTAATTTCTCACATTCTGTTTACTGATTTTTCAACATTTTTGCATACTTCTCACTTTCTTTCTTTACTCCTCAATCAATGATAAATATTACTCTAAAATAATCAGTATCTAGATCTCATTTTGACTACTCCATCCAGGGTCAATTCATAGTCTAATTCCTCAACTGCTGACGAAAAGGTTACCCTTCAGTTTATAAACTTTCAACTTACCATTTCCTCTCCACTCAGGATTCGTTCATAATCCAACTCCTTCCATATTCAACCATTTCACTTCCATATATGCTACACTCATTTCACTTCCATAAACTCAGAAACAAATACTTTTGCCATAAACATATCTATTTTACCGAGTGCCCTATACTAAAATCTCGAGATTCCAACAAAGCAGGCCCAGCTAAGCTGACGTATGACACTTTTTATGTTCCGTTACTTCATTTAATCCTAATTACACACATGTAACTCAAAAGAGCATCTACACATTCATATCATTTCAGCATACTTACCAGGATCCTCTTCCGATCTTTGTAAGTTAGAAATTTGACTTCTGGGTATTTCTTTGGGATTCTGTACTCAATATCTTTCAGTCGTTTTTCCAGCTCTTGAATCTTAAGAAGTGCTTCATCCATATTATCAATCTTATCGATGTTCATAGGCTCCATGAAGGCCACGGAAGAAGATACCTGTACGGGCTTTTCATCTCCATTTTCTGAGTAATGTTGGGCTTTATCACTAACAAAATCTTGCTCCACATCACTTGGTTTCTTTGAGGACACAATAAGTGACCAGTTGAAAATTACTGCAGAAAGAAAACTGATATGAAATGAAACATAAACACATTCAACAGTTAATGAGGAGACAGGAATACCCTGGAACATGACTAAAACCACATAACTTTTAAATACAGCATTGATACATACTGAAAATCTGTCAATATCTCATAACTTAAAGGTTAATGGGTATTAAGCTAATACTGTGTACTTTTCTTACACAACTTTATTACTGAATTCAAGGCCTTGGTAAATTACCCATTAGTTCTGAAATGACAGTGTTGTGTTTAAAGACTACAGATAATATTGTATAGCATTAAGATTGCTAAATTTTATCCTTTAACATCAAATAAAACAATAAAGAGGATCATGTTTAACAGGGAAAAAGTGGGTTTAATTTTTATAACAATAAGGAGAACACATAAAATATCAAAAGAACATAATACCTCACTTAACCTCCCGTGCAGTGAAAATTTATACAGTAAAAGAAATATATCAACATTATTTCAGTCGCTTGTAGAAATCACCTGGAATGGCTGCTTGTGAAAAGTTAGCTGGTCTGTCAACTGATATTTGACATTCATCAACAGCAACAGCTGGTGGTCTGTCAACTGATATTTAACATTCATCAACAGCAGTATTATTGCTCAATCATGAGTGTGACTATTCAACACTAAATAGAACATTTAGGTGAGGTTTACAAAATTTCTGAGGAATTTTTATATCTAATTCATACACTTCTAATTAACCCAATAATTTCCCAGACATACATAACCCTCAGCACTATCACATTAATCATCATCAAGAAAAAATATATATCACAAAGCTCCAAATTACATTCCAAAACTCTTACTTTATGCCCTAAACTCTATGCTTGCACGGAAACACAAAATCACACCATATCCAAATTTGATTTTGATGTGGCTAAAGTGGTAATGTACGATGAACTCTTCCCATATGAAATTTTGAGTACATATCAAGATTTATACATATGCCAATACCGATGGGCAAAAATAAGAATCTTAATTTACTAAATCCAGCATGAGTACTTAGCTTTCTTCTGTCGCCATCCTAAAGTGATGAGTTAAATCAGTTAGATCACTTGATCTTGCCTAACCTTCAATTTTAGCTCTTGAATCCCAGGCCCACACCTCAATAAGAACTATAATCATGAAGCCCTCAACCTATAGTAAGTCAGCAGACCCGGCGTTCACATGGTGCTCGGAAAGTAAACTTCATCAGCACATTACCATTTCATCCATCTGTGTCGATATAACCATCGGCAAAATAACCACTTTCTTTAAACGTAAGGTAAGGAAAGTTAAATCTGGGCTTCACTGGTTCTAATTTCAGTAACCCATATCAAATCCGACACTTTCCCTGATCTTCACAGCCCTTCCCACTATCAACTTTTTACTGTAAGAATTAAGCTTTAATTCACACACCGACAATCTTCTTTCATTTTCCATATAGTTCACTACCAATACAAACTCATGTCAATATTCCCCTTCGTTAGTTTCAACATAACCTAAAACTACATAAATAATTGCCTTCCGAGCATCACTTAACGTGCTTTGAAGAAAAGCTGCTGCAATTCCGACTTTTTCTAAAAGAAAGATTATCTTTCAATCAAATAAAGCTGGATTACCTTAGGTTAGCCGACTTTACCCAGAATCACTAATCATTACCAAATCTTCTTGCCTTTTTACGAGCTTCACGAAAAAATAATGTTGGAATTGCTTTGATGACTGCAATGACTTTTCGGACAGAAATAGCAATTAAACGAATAAATTAGCGCAATTAAAGTACCAGTTACTACCCAAAGCATATGAAAAATATGTCCAAAATTCCTGCCCTTGTATAAATAACAAATACTTAAGCTAAAAACAGATTTATATCCACCACTCTCCCGCTGCAGGTCCTCTATGACCTACCTGCTAGAATGAGGGCTATTACAGTGATGGATGTCAACCAGCGTCTCATGGTAATAATTGTCACCATTCCCGTGCGTGACACGAACGGCAGAGATGAACACAGCCACCCACCACCGTTGCTGGCAAAGAACTGGTCAGGTGGGTGACTTGCGTCAACCTTCCGTTGCTCACGGGGATGTTGTCATACTTAGGAGTACCGCCTCTCGTGAACCACTAACCAAACCTGATTCGAGCTCGTGATTCAGGAAACAGAATCAGCTTCGAACTCTACGTCATTTCGTGTCCTTTTGTATTCTCGTTATCCCTTTCCAGTGATCGCGTAGTTTACTGGACAAACTAGTAGTTTCTGCACAGGAAGGTAGAACCACAGCAAATTTCAGCATGACGTAGGGGCACAGTATCTCATACTCAATTCTCATAACGTATAAATGTGGTGAAATCTTATTTATGAGAAGCAGCAGTGGAATAATCTGAAGAGGGTGCATATGGGTGCATATAACCATCTGTACTTTTATAAAATACTTAAAAACTGGAATAAATTGTGTTACTTATGTTCCCAAAATAATATATTGGCCCCTGTCACTCATCTATGTCCACATACGGTACAAATCCACTTTACAAACCGTGTTCATGGACAACCCCATATCATGACTGTGAATAGCTTGTGCAGGTATTTTTCTCGCTGAATCGTGTGAATTTTCTTATGTAACCGCCACTATATTGTAAATTATATACCATGTATCCACTGAACCCTAAACCACTTTTTGACCGCTATATCTCTCCCAGTTCAGCTTTATCCTGCATTCTACGTCCGAAGTCTGTGTGTTTTTCACAAACATTACCCAGAAGAACCCTGACAGTTTGTGCTTCTATGCCCTATGTTTCTTTGCTTTCTGATATATCAAAAACATTATTGCTTTTCCTTCTTTCCAATGGAGCCTACTTTGTCATCCTCTACCCCTACGTCGATACATTCATTATACACACAATACGCTCGATGTAGTTCTTACCTACATTCACTTGACCTTCACCACATACCCTTCACCAGCGGTATTCCTAAAATGCTTTGTTTGTATACATAGCCAAGTGATTATTGTAAGATTAAAAAGAAAAATAAATCCTACCACCGATTCGAAGTTACCATAAAGTTGTAAGAAGTACTTTATCTCTCATGAATTCTAGCTTCCAGGTGTATATTATCCCTTAGGACAATGGTCACTGGCCGGAGAGACGTAGGAGCCGTCTGCTCTGTAGGGTACATGGTGTAAGCTTTATTACTCAAGTCGCAGTCAACATGTTGTGAATGCCTTAACATGTTGAAGAACTCTAGACAAGATTCTTTGTTGCTTCATGATATAATCATATATATTCCAGCATAAGGTATCTTATATTGTTATATAGGATTTTAGAAGTGCAGTGGCACACAGCATGGCAATGGAGTGAAGTACGCGACTCTTAAAAGGTTACTTACAGCTATTCTTAACTGCAGTCTAAAATATATTGTTCTTTACAGTCTGAAATGGTCTTTCAATCAGTTCAGTCGGCTCTCAATTTGTTCTTTGTAAAGAATATACAAATCTTAGCATGCCCCCCCCCCCCTTTTTTTTTTAAAGACGTGTGTTCCGCTGCTCCTGCTTGCGGGAATTATATCTTTCCTTTCATATGGCAGTGTCATGCCTGAGGTTGAAATTACTGTGAAGGTAATGTCTAATTCTTGTCGACATTTGCAAATGACCCAGATAACCTTTCGCTGGCAATGATGCACTAGGTTGGTATGAATA
>JAUUDZ010411308.1:0-15094 GCA_032361705.1 Panulirus versicolor | reverse complement strand
ACCCATAAAGTGATATAGCATACATTACCTGTAGTAATGCGCATGGCAGGTGACCGACACAAGAAGGACGCCAGACGGCTAAACTGTCTTTTCCTGATGATCTGTGCCGCTGAGAGATGCCCTGTCGTCAGCAAACCTGACCGATGTATTGAGTTCCCCTCCAACTTATATTTCTTCGTCAAGGTCTGCAAGTGCTTCTCTAACTGTTGCGTCTGCATCGGTGTTGAACAATAACTAGAAAGGGGAAGCCCTTTCTGACTACCCTAACCTTAACTACAGGCTATAGTTCCCCATCAGCATCCGTGACCTTTCCTGAAATGCAGGCTCCTGCAGCTCACATCCATATATCACTTCTTGCTCACTCTATCTCTCGTTTTCCAATCACCAGAGTTTTCAGCGTAACCTCAGCGTTTCTCCGTTGAATGACTACTGTCAGCTCCAGCAAGTTACCCATCTGTGTATTCTTATGTGTGTGCCAAATATATAAACGTATCCACAACTTCCAGTTCTTCTCTGTACAAATTTATCTTACCTTGTGGTCTCTTATCCCTTCCTACATTTATTCGTGTTCACTTTCAGCATCCTCTTTCTACATACTCCGTCGGAATTGTCCACTTCTCTTTCCAGCATATCTTTTACTTTAATGGTACAGTATCATCTGCGTACAGCATCTTCAAGAGGTTTCATTCTGTTTCTCCATTGCTATCCCACCGCGGCCGTCTCACCTCGTTATCATATCACGTAATGCCCCATCCATTAAATCATTGGACAACCATACTGTGCGACATCCCAGAAACCTGACACGGTCCCACGTTCGTTGCGGAACCACTTACTCTTCTGTATGCACTCCTTCCGTTATGAAAAGCTCTCAACGGTGTTCATCAGTCTTCCATGATCACCATGTCATCAGAAATTCCCAAAATGCTTTCTCATTTACTTGATCATTAAGAAGAACAAGGTGAGCTTAGGAAGGGAAGTTGGTGTATCTTTAGATAAAGAAAGTGTATGCTACATTCAAAGATTTAGGTAAGACTGGATGAAGTATTGCTGTAAAATGGTTTTCATATGACTTTCTGAGAGCTCACGCAATTTTCCTCAGAATCAGGAGTACGAAGCCATTTCCATATGCCTACGTCTGGAGGATGGCAAGGTCCTGGGGGATATAGTCCAGGAGGCGGAGGCGGTTGTGTCGTCCGTCAGCAGGCTGACGAAGATCTGGGAGAAAGTGAGGGAGTGGGAAAGGCGGCAATACGAATGGGGAGACATGGTGTTCCTCGCCCACCGCTGCTCCCTGCTCGCCAACATCACCACCGCCACCGACAAAGTCTACCTCAGGTTAGTACCGCAGGCACACTTGGCGACACCATCATGTCAGCATGGCAGAACTGTCAATTGGCAACACCGTCATGTCATTAGGTTTCAGAGGTTTACACATTGCACAAAAATCAAATCAACATGTTCATGTACAATGGTCATGCACACACAAAATGGGTATGTCTAATGTATACAGGACAAGCAAGTGAAGGTTTATTGTGAGCTGCTGGCTGAGAGGAGTGTAACTGTGAAAGCGAGGAAGAAGCAGGTCACTGCAAGGCTCTGACGGGTTAGAGCAGGGGTGTCCAACGTGTGAGCCATGAGTGGCTAAGTTGTCGTCCTTGGATAACTTTGTTACAAACATTTTTTATTCCTAACGGATAAAAGAGGATTTTTTTTCCAGAGTTGAATTTTATTGCTCTAGAATGATAGCACAAATGGGCGCGATCGCATCATTTTGATGATTTTTCATCTTTCATCATTGACCTTATGTTGTGCACTATTCTCATAATTTCACCATCACCCACAATAAGGAGATGAGTATCGTTCACGTCCATGTAGTAATTCATATAATTCAAGAACAACAGCGACCCCAAGATTCAGTCCTGCGGGACACCGCTTGAGTCTAGCCAGAAATGGCACTGCTGACACGTTTCATTCGCTCACGATGTTGTCAGCCCGAGTGGACTTTCTGGTTATTCCTGCATAATTCATCTTCTACTATATTCTTCTTGTCAGCCTTCTTTCTTTTCCTCATCTTCTTCCTCTTTTTCTTTCTTTTCTTCTTAGTTTTATGTTTACAGAGGTGTCGTTATTCATGACTTCTTCCCTGTAAACCCATGCTGCCTCTCTGTAAGGAAATTTCTCTTGCAAACTTAGACCCACTTGATCTCGACTATTTCCAACAGCATTTGAGAGAGGTGCAGCATGGTGAGGAGGTGAAGATTTAAGTTGTTAAAGAGAAAGAGAAAGCTTGGTTATAGCTGTATCTGCCAGTAAATAGCGATGGATGAAGGACAAACATCATAGAATATAAAGTACCGAGTAGAGAAAGCAGGAGAATGTTATATATAATATAAAGATTAAAACAAATGGGAGTCTTAGGAAAAAATGTTTAAAGCATAAGGGACTATTTTGTATGGAGGTAAATAAAAGTACAAGACTACGTTAAGAAGCTACAACGTATTGCACTAGCCTGAAAAAGTGCCATTGATTCAGAATGAAATTTGCGAGAGCTTGTAAAAAACTGATCGGAGATGGAGATGAAAGATATATGTCCTTTGGTTAGTAGGATTAGAGGTATGGTGAGGGAAATGGTGAAGAGTTAGAGGTAAAACTGCTGTTGTGTCGATCTAGCAAGTGTGCATGTAAAAGTAGCCAGGTGCCTCATGATTGGACAAGTGCAGTAACTGTTTTAGGTGTAAGGGCAAAGTATTCGCAATCGGTGCGTCAGGGAGTGGGGGACTGTTAGAGTCAGCCGGAAGGTAGCTGGGGGAGGAAATGGGGAAAAAAAAAAAAATTACCGGTAGGAAAGGCTGTTATAGTAGTTCGCAATAGAACAACTGAAGACAGGTAGGACGAGAAAAGTTGTAAGAGTTAGTTATGGCCTGAAATAGAGGCGAGGTTGTCGCTTTACTTTTGGGACGCTGCCACACGCATAACATCTGCAATGATTTTGGGTGGAGTTGATAGGTGAATGAGAATCGAAGGAAGTAAAGTTTACCAGATACGATATGCCATGTCCATTGCCTGAATGACCTCAAAATACCCTAAAAGTAAAAGGGTATATACATACCTCCTTTCTCGCTGAAACAGTCTCTGATGTATCCTCAGCAGAGAAAAAGGGCAAGAGGCAAGAACCTGATAAAGAAATAGTGTGTTATTAAATTAATCCAGTCTGTTTAGAGGAGCCACCTACCTGTGGAGGTGCGGTACAAGGGTATGTTTACAAGTGTGTGACAATGAACCAATTAGAGATAAAGTGGTTAAGCTACAGTTTGAAGAATTAAGAGGTGGAAAAAAAAAAAACTAATTGTGTTTGGAAGATGGTCATTATTGTCTGGGATATGACTGAAAACTCGTTGCAGAATGGAAAACATGCGAGCTTCAAACCCAACTCCCCCATCACTTGTGTGGGAAGATATCACTCATTCCTTATAGTGTATGTTGAAGTCTCCTGAGTAGAGGCGCTCAGTTTGAGGATAGTATGATAAAACGGCCTAACGACAGGAATCAATCAAGGTAGTTGAAAAAAAGGTGCAAACTTTGTAAAGCTAGGCGAGCAGTAGATGAGATGATAATAGTTGTAGCTGGGAGCTAATCTTATATCTAATGCCATTAAGGTTTGCAGATTCAAAGTCTACAAGGCGTACAGGAAACTTACTGGTGGTGGAATAAGCACAGAGGCTCCTGTGAAGCTGAATCGTGAATGAAGGTTATTGTGCGAGTGAAAGTAAAATTCGAAAACGTCTTCAGACTTTTGTGTCTCTCAGAAAAGTGAAATATTAGGAGAGGTACTAGCTAGATGGTGTTCAACTAAAGAAAATTTAGTTTAAAGACAACGCTGGTGAAATGATTAAAGAGAGCGAATAAGGGGAAGAAATAGTGTTATCGGAGAGGTAAAGGTCTTAGGAAGGCTAGGTACGACTAAAGCATGATTATTTCTCTCTCATCAGCAATAGAGACAGGCGATACAACTGGCACTCTTTGCATCTTAAGATGCCGGAAACTAGGGACCGTGAGCGTCTAGAACCTTCCATATTTCACATTTTCATCATAATTAATTGTTTCCTCCTGCAGGGCTGGGAACTGGGTGATGCCCACACCTTGGATCCAACTGAGTCACATGCTGCAACCTTATCTGAAGGAGGCGCCAAATTCTCCCAAGGACACACCTCAGACAACACCCATCACCAGAGTAAGTGGCCGCAGAGGTCTCCTAAGGAGACCAAGGAGGGTGCTCCAACGTTCAGAATCAAATGTAGCAGAAATCTGAATCGAGTGATATGAAGGTTGTGTGAACGAGAAGCAGTAATGAGACGCAGGCTGGATAAGTTTACAGTTGAAAAGTGATTTAGAAATTTAGAGAAAGATTAAGGAATAAAAGTGGGAGCTTTGCTAGTTGTAAAGATGTGTAGTTGTATATTAATTATGTCTAAAGAGCACACAAGTTGGGGGAGGGTCAGCTGGAAGCCAAAATAGTTTATAAAATGTACAAGTGTAAACAGTTGACAAAAAAAGAAAAAAAAAGTTTGATGTGGGATTTGTTTGATTTCAGTGGTGTTTGACTGGCAGAAAAAGTGGAAAAAGAAAGCATAAGGAATAAGAGAGGTTACTGGTACTCAGAGAGAGAGAGAGAGAGAGTTACTGGGTACTCTGCAGCAGAGGTAAAACTATTTAATCCAAGATGTTTGGAGCAAAGATAAGTCATCTTGATAAAGTTTACTTCAATAGATAAACAAACACCTTGATTTTTCGGTGGTTTGATCTGAATCAGAATTTCGCATGCTGATTAAGAAAATGAGGGAAGTTACATAAGTTGTAAAATAAGCTGCGGGGACCTGTGAAAGAGAAAGATTTCGGAGTTGCCATAAGTCCCTAAGCTGTCCCAGAAGTCCCATTTTAGGAAGATAGTTAAGGAGACTAACTGTCTGCAGGCAAATATTAGAACAGCATTCAAGTTCATGGATAAGGATATACTCAGCAAACTATATTAGTATTACTTAAGCCAAAACTAGAATATGCTTTTTGAATTGGTTACCGCACAAAGAGCTGATAGAGAACAACAAAGATGGCACTAGAATTAAGAGACGTGGGTTACAGGGAAAGGCTAAAGTCCTTAAATTTGTGACGTGGACAGTTCTTCGAAAAATGTAGGGCGAGAAGTACCAGAGGACGTAGGATAAAGTTAAGCAAGGAACTTGTTAAGAAAGATTAGAACTACTCTTATAGTACAAGAATGGTGGATGAGTGGAATGAAATGAATGAAGGCATTTTAGTACAGACAACATGGAGAAATTTGAAAAGCTTGACAATAAACAAGAATGTTCAACAGATGGTGCGCCACGAGTGTGAAAGTCCCTCCCCATATAACACAAATAGTTAGTCAAGAGAAAATCATATTATGTAATTATTGTAGAAATCATCAATTACAAGAGGATAGGTGCATGTTATGATTGCTCTGTCTTAATCATGTGAGAGGCAGGTTAGATTCTAAACAGGCTCCAGGTAGACAAGTAGAGTGAGTAGGTACTTTAAGAACTTTGAAGATTAACGACATTGCTTGTGTTTAGAGAAGAAGTCCGAGTCCGACGGGTATGAGGATGTGTAGCGGAGCCAAGGATCAGCGCTTCCCAGACAATGCTCGTCAGGTCCTCCTCTCCAACCTCATCCCTTACATCATCTTCAACCCGGACATCAGGTGAGGCATTTGGCCCGCCCGCTAGTGTCCTCTTGTGTCACACAAGTGGCAACTCTCCCCTAGACGTCACACACAGGATAGACCCTGAATTTAGGCCGTTTGGTACTAAATGTTGATACCAGCTGATGTTATGATTTTCTTTTTTGAAAGCTTATCATCTAAAAGTTTCCAATATTGTTTGCTGGACATTTTTACTGTAGCTTTGTGGTTGAAATTTTCATTCGAATAGAGGCATGTAACAACTCTGGCAGGAATTCTGGAATTAGCACCACAAGAAATGAATTTCTTTTCCTTTGCATATACGTTGGTAGGTTTAATGGTAATCGACTTTCAAGTCTTCACTAACCTCTCGAATCACGACTGTGTGACCCTTGGGTACGTTGGCGTGACCTTTGATGTAGTAATCTTTAGAGGCCAGGTCAGGTCAGAGGCCAGAGCATCAAACCCAAGGGTTGTACCGTTGTGCAGAAAGGGTTCAGCAATAACGTCTTCCCATTCAGAACTTTTTCTCAACTCTTATTTTTTTCCTGTAATCATCTGTTATGCAGACAGCGTGACTGTAATGGTCGTATCTCTTGTCATGCAGGTACTTCATACATGTCACCAACCACCGAGACGTAGACATAACCTTAATCGTGGTGCCAGATGAAGACCACTGGAAGGAGTACCTCAAGAAGCGACTCCGATTTGCCGTCATGTCCCCTGGAGCTCTGCGTCAGAATGGCTTTACACCCTCGGAATACTCTCTCTTGATGGTGGAGAAGCTGCTTATGATGGGCGGCAGACATTACACACAACTGACTGCGACTCACGTGGCTATGGGTACATCAGGAAACCCAGCGACCTCGACAGTGGTGAAAGTAAGCTTCCAAGACGTCGCCGTAGCAACAGGAAGGCTTGGACTTGCTCCAGCAGTGGGCCGCATCAAACAAGGTGATTTAATGATAGATCAAGACCCAAATGGTCGTTCCATTCTCTCTGTGGCTGTACGAGATATAGGTGAAACTCCTGCCCTCCGGTTAGGGCGTGTCGTCCTAGGGCTGGACGGCTTCACCTACCTGATGGAGGCCGGAAACATGAAACGGAACGAGAGCTCTGGCTTCCGAAATAGGATTTTGTCCACAGTTCGACGTGAGGAGGCGGCAGTGTATCAAGTTACCTTCGGTATGGATCTCTAGGCGATTCAATGAAGCTCCTCATCTGAAGAGTTGACGCACTGACTTTGCAGTGGTAAGGAAATAATAATGGAATACATGTTTTCAATTTGATTACACAAAACCTCTAAAGATGCCAAATATTTAATAATTTGAATCCTGGTGGTAACTTAAGTACTCACCCATGTAAGTAAAGAATAGCCTCATCTTTGAACGATTGGACGCCTTATGACAACAAAACATCGTACTTCATCAATGACAACGGCCTCACTAAGTTCTGGCAAACTGAGAATTTTCACAGTCCTTGCATGAGACGGAAACTGCTCTCAGATAACGGTGAGGAGAATTGCATGGATCACTTGCATGATCACGTAAAGTGAGATCGAGCCAGTGAAGTGCAATAATAGTAACGAACTGATATAAGATGATCTGCCTCGACCTGTCTGGTGGATGTATAGTGTACCATTCCCCAGGGGAAGTCCACGAATCTTTACCTTGGCGGTCTACTCATGTTTGTGCCAGTTCAGACATCTAGTTGCTCACGAGTCAACACTGCCAGCACTACCACAGCTGGGCTCGGCTGCCAACACCCTGTCGGCTTCGGCAGCCGACACCACTACTGGAATATGGCTCGAGAACAGTTATGAGCCAACCCAGAATTTTCCCGGTGCGGTGTCAAGTACCGTGTATCCAGGCGATGTATCCAGGTTTAGTGTATCAAGGTATGGTCAGATCAACATCTCCAGGCGATGTGCTAATCTGATGTTAAGCAGACAGTTGATCTGCCACATCTGATATGTTCAGCGAGGTACCAAGCTTCATTACCTCCTAGTGTCATACCTCATACATCTGATCATGTTCCTGACTCAGTCAAGTGTTCCGCCTTGTTTTGTTACTAGCGGTGCTGAACGGGATGTCATACCTAAATATAAGCCAGATTCGATGCATCTAAATAAGCCAGATTCGATGTATTTAAACGTATCAGAATTAATGTGGCAGAACTCGTACATGTGTCATATTCAGTCACTGGCGGGCTGTATACGAGGTTTCACATGTTACGGATGTGTTGGTCCTGGTCAGATGCTGATCTTTTCGCCAAGTGATCCTGAAGAGAAACATCACAGATCTTTGTATTCCACGTCTCAAATACCAGACAGGTTTTTGAACATGTCACCTTCCACCGTCATAAAACGTAAGTTACGAGAAAGATACAGGAAGAGTGACCGTTAACGATTAGTTGAACTGCCATCTCAAGCATCATTTCCGTAGTAATTTATAAGTGAAAAGGGTTTGTCAGCTCGTCAGCGCGGATTAGAATACCATTATCTGCATAACATAACCGTTATATCATGTCACGGCTTTGCTTGTCATGTTCATACGGAGGTCAAGTTCTCAAAGGAACAATGCTAACATTCCAGATTAGTGGGGTAAATTGTGTGTCCGTTATCTACCGTAAGAAATCTTTTCCCCTTTCACCAGGATAACCCAAGAGCTGAGTGAGGAGGGAAAGAAGGAAGAACATTAAATCTGGTCACTAACTGTTATGACGGTTCTTCATGGTTGACACAGGAGGCTTTCATGGTAACCGTTGAGGGTGTGGAGCGGAGCCCTACGACTTGCTTCCCTTCATCCACACCTTACTGGAGGAACTGAAGGTGACACAGCTCAGCTCCCTGTGGTGTAATTCTTCAGAATAACAAAACTCAATCTTGTAAAAATCTTTTAATAGACTGTATATTTTGGCAACTTTCATTTATTACCCAATCTGATAATTGTCTTTTTTTTCATTTTTTTTATGAAGGTCATATAATGTGAGGATATAAGGCGGCCAACACCACTGACATCGGCCTCAGTCTAATCAACTTTTTTTTTACGTATTATTTGGTAGCTGTGATGTTGGAACAATTATAACTACAAATTGAATTTACGTAAAGTAAGAAATTACCCAAACTATAAACATAAAAACTGAGTACATCAACCAACATGTAAATCTCAAGAATTTTTTGCTATAACCGTGAAAATGATAAAGTTCCACATTACAATAACAATAGCACAGACACAACACGTACGTCACCCGACTCCTCCTCTTAATGATAATTCGTAAACAACAAATGACAAAGCTAATATCATGCATCACTTTACAATCAGTGGCAGACCATGTGCGTTACTCCAGTGTGAAGCACCAGGTGTTAAATGTTAAGTTCTGGTAACACTGACACTGCTAGGCCAAGACCAACTCCCTGGCAGCCCCTGGCTGATGTATATCATTAGTTCAGCACCTCATAACCTCTGCGAGTCCGCCAGCAGTGGAGGCCTACCACCACAATCAAAGTCAGCAGTGCCACAGCGACCAGAGTCCACCAAAAGACGTAGATGGCGCGCGACTGGAGAAAGGTGACCACGTTGAGCCGGGATGCCATGTCTGGAGTCACCTCCGCCAGGATCTCGAACCACAACATCGGCAGGAACACCTCCGGTACTTCTCCCAAGATGCTGCAACAGAGAGAAGGTTTACACTGTTGTGGCTATGATATAATGGCTTTATCAGGCAAGAGCTACTATTACACAGTGCTAAAGTGTTTCCAGAGTACTTAAAACGCCTTCGATTGTCCCATACAGAAGGCTACATCAGAAACTGAAAGCATATGATGTTCATGACAGAGCATTCAACGGGATTGAGAGCTTTCTTAGCAGAAAGATGAGAGATTAAACCAGGATAGACAACAGAGTGCCGCAAGAATGTGTTTTGGGACCTATTTTGTTTCAATTTATGGAAACACCTTAATCTGTAAAATGTCATCCGAAAACGTTTGCATATGACACCAGAATCTGGAATGGCATTTAAATCACAATAAAATATGTTGCACCAGTAAGACTTATAAAAGTTAAGCAGTTGCCCAAGAACTTGCTTTTGAAATTCCATGTGGGAGAATGCAAAAGGATGGACACGGGAAGTAAATGAGAAATACGAATAATCGGTCATTGGTAGAAGCAAAAAGTACGCTGGATGAAGTTGGAGAGGAGTAGGACATTGGCATGTTTACGAGCACCATGAAATTAAAAGAGCAAGGCAGGAAAGTTACCTTCCGGAAAACAGATACAAAATAAGTAATGCAAACTTTCAGCTGTATAGATAGAAAAGGATTCAGGATATCATATAAACAGTCCACACCTCGGTGACTGTACAAGCTTGGTCACCACACCACATAAAGGATGTTGTTGATTTGGGAAATGACCAAGGCAGAGGCATCAAGACTGTTATTAGGCTCTAAATCAAAAGCTATGAGTAGAAGTTAAAGATTTTGATGCTACAGTCACTGCGGAAGAGGAGGTTAAGAAGAGATAAATAAACGTTCAAGATTCCATCAGGTAGAGAATAAATTGACAACACGGCCCTCTTCAAACCATCAAAATCCGTCAAGAAAAAATATAATGAAATTATACAAAGGAAGACTCAGTCGACATGAGATTTTTTTTTTTCAGCTAGAGATTTGCATATGAATGTAACAATCGTCCGCAATATGTAATAAATATCACCACCTCAAAAGAATTTTAAGTCAAACTTTATTGACACCTAATGGACTAGAGGGAGACACCAGGAGACTCTATAATCGAGAAACGTAATGTACTACACTGTTAGGGAAATGAGGACCAAAGTTAAAGACTCGGGGATGTTTTTACTACGGGATGTATATCCTGATTGATTTGATACTCTAAATCTACTGTGAAAGTCCTGTGGTCGGAGGCGACGACCGAGTTGAAATAAAGGACTGCATAGTGATATGTGTATCACGTCACGTGTGATGTACCAGAACTGCTTAACCCACCGAGTGTGATGATATGACCTTTGGGAGAGCCAGTTTGCCGAACTCATCACACTAAAGGATCGAACCTCTGTAGTATAAGCTTGTACGATCATGGTCCCAATATTAACATATCTAACTTTAGGTAGTGGTAATCGTAATAATGAGCTATACTGTGCAAAGACACATTTCTTAGCTACAATCTTTCAGACCTAAATAATACACTAGATATGTTTGAAGGTATACTAGTTTCAACAATATTACATGGGTGTGAGGCATGGGCTATAGATAATGCTTTGCGGAGGAAATGTTTGGGGGCAATGTGGTGAGTGGAAGGTTTGATCGAGTAATGAAAGGGATAAGAGAGAGGTATGATTATAAAAAAAGGGTGTGGTTGTGAGAGGTGAAGAGGGTGTCGTGAAATGGGTTGAACATATGGAGAGAATGAGTGACGAGAGGTTAACAAAGGGGACAAATGTCAAAAGTTGAAGGGGAAGGAGAAAAGGGAGACCAAATTGGAGATGAAGGAATGGAGAGAAAAATTCTATGAGTGATTGGAGCCTGAACATGCAGTAGGATGAAAAGCATGCATGGGATAGAGTAAGCTGGTATGATGTGGTATACAGAGATCGATGTAATGTCAATGGACTGAACAAGGACACATGAAGAGGCTGTGTGAAACCACGGAAAGGGTTGTGGGGCCTGGCTGTAGATGGGAAGCTGAAGCTTCGATGCACTGCAAATGACAGCTAAGGAATGGCTGCAAATGAATGCATCTTTCTTATTATGTTCCTGGTGAAACATTGCTAATGTGGGAAACAGCAAAGTATGAAAAAAATTATCATTAATGCTGTGGGAATGACAGCACATATCCTCTATTCCTCCAAGACAACCACTTCTTCCAATCAATGGTTCAACCCTTCCTGTTCTGAGGTCATTCTGGGAAAGGATAAGGCATATTGGTCTTATCACCGTTTGTAATCAATGCGAGTATTTTATCTGTGAGGCAAAGCATTCCTTTATTCAAAGGAAGTGCAATAACTGCTCTTCATACAATGATAGGTCTTTCTGGTCTTCAGCTAAGGGCATTGCTAACAACTGTTGCTTTACCTTTCCTTCACTTTTCTGTTCCGATGGTACTATAGCTATCTACTGTTAACAAAGCAACTCGCTTTGGTTTTCCTTTCTCCTAGAATTCTACCTTGGACGACTCTAATATTCCTTCACCCCGATGCTTATCATACTAATCCTATGCCCCTCTTAATCTCTTTTCAAACTGTCCAAACCAAAAAATTTCTTTCTCGGGCACAAGCAAGGCTTATGGACCTAATGCCATCCATCCCCATGTACTGAAAGAGTGTGCCTCTGAACTTGCACTTATGCTAGCTGGTCTGTTCCATTTCTGCTCAAAAACCAAAACTTCCTTCTTCTTAGAAATATGCGTTGGTACGTCTCATGTTGTTCTGGCTCTGAATGAAACGAAACTCAAGGGTTAAGCGGAACAATGGTCTGGAAACATCTCGGGAGTAAAGTCAGGGGTTTGGGAGAGGACAAAAGCTATGGAAGAAGTAGCACTACTCCTGAAGTAGGAGTTGTGGGAGTGTGTGATAGAATGTAAAGAAGTAAATTCTTGAATGATGTGGGTAAAAATGAAAGTGGATGGTGAGAAATGGGTGATTATTTGTGCTTATGCACCTGGTTATGAGGAGATCTTGAGAGGCAAGTGTTTTGGGAGCAGCTGAGTGAATGTGTCAGCAGTTCTGGTGCACAAGACCAGGATATTAAGTGATGGGTGATCTGAATGTGAAGGTGAGTAATGTGGCAGCTGAGGGTATAATTAGTGCACAAGGGGTATTCAGTGTTGTGAATGGAAATGGTGAAGAGTTGGTGGATTTGTGTGCGGAAAAAGACTGGTGATTGGGAATACTAGGTTTAAAAAGAGAGAGATACATAAGTATAAGTATATGAATAGGAGAGAAGGTCAATGAGCATTATTTGATTAAGTATCAATCGATAGACATGTAAAACAGACTTTTGGATGTAAATGTGCTAAAAGGAGCAGCTGGTGGGATGTCTGATCACTATCTTGTGGAGGCAAAGATGAAGATTTGTAGGGGTTTCAAAAAAAGAAGAGAGGATGTCGGAGAGAAGAAAACGGTGAGAGTAAGTGAGCTTGGAGAGGAGACTTGTGGGAAGAAATACCAAGAGAGACTGAGTGTAGAATTGCAAAAGGAGAGAGCAAATGACATGAGTGGAGTGGGTAAGACATGGAAAATATTTCGGAAAGCAGTGATGGTGTATGCAAGAGATGCATGTGGCATGAGAAAGGTGGGAGCTAGGCAGATCAGAAAGGGTAGTGAGTGGTGGGATCAAGGATGAAGTAAAGTTGTTAGTGAAAGAGAAAAGAGAGGCATTTAGATGATGTTTACAAGAAAGGAAAGCAAATGACTGGAAGATGTATAAGAAAGCAGCAGGAGGTCAAGTGGAAGGAGCAAGGGTTGAAAAAGAGGGCAAATGAGAGTTGGGGGTGAGAGAGTATCATTGAACATCCAGGATAATACAAGGATATTTTGGATGGAGATAAATCATATGCATTCGACAAGAGAACAAATGGGAACATTGGTGAAGGTGGCAAGGAGGGAAGTGATAACAGGTAGTGATGGAGTGAGGAGATGGAGTGAGTATTCTGAAGGATTGTTGAATGTGTTTCATGATAAAGTGGCAGATGTAGGGTGTTTTGGTTGGGGTGGTGTGTGAAATAAGAGAGCTAGGGAGAGTGGTTTGGTGAGGAGAGAGGAGGTGGTAAAAGCTATGCGGATGATGAAATTTGGCAAGGCGGTGGGATTGGATAGTATTGCAGTTGAATTTGTTAAGAAAGGGGCGACTCTTTTGTTGACTGGTTGGTAAGAATATTCAATGTATGTATGGGTCATGGTTAGGTTAGGTTAGGATTGGCAGAATGCATCTATAGTGCCTCTGAACAAAGGCAAAGGGGATAAAGGAGAGTGTTCAAACTACAAAGGCATAAATTTGTTGAGTATTCCTGGAAAACTGTACGGGAGGGTACTGATTGAGAAGATGAAGGCATGTACAGAGCATCACACTGGGGAGGAGCAGAGTGGTTTTAAAAGTGATAAAGGATGTGTGGATCAGGTGTTTACTTTGAAGAATGTATGTGAGAAATATTTAGAAAAACAAAGATTTCTATGTGGCATTTATGGATTTGGAGAGGGCATATGATAGGGTTAATAGAGATGCTTTGTGGAAGGTTTTAAGAATATATGATGTGGGAGGTAAGCTGCTTGAAGCAGTAAGAAGTTTTTATCAAGGGTTTAAGGCATGTGTAGAGTAGGAAGACAGGAGAGTGATTGGTTCCCAGTGAAGGTCAGTCTGCAGCAGGGGTGTGTGATGTTCCCATGGTTGTTTAATTTGTTTATGGAAGGAGTGGTTAGGAAGGTAAATGCAAGTGCTGGAAAGAGGGGAGAGTATGTAGTCTGCTGGGGATAAGAGGGCCTGGGAAGTGAGTCACCTGTTGTTTGCTAATGATATAGCACTGGTGACCGATTCGAGTGAGAAACTACAGAAGATGGAGAATGAGTTTGGAAAAGTGTGTGAAAAGAGAAAATTGAGGGTAAATGTAAATAAGAGTAAGGCTGTTAGGTTCAGGTGAGGTACAAGTTAGCTGGGATGTTAGTTTGAATGGAGAAAAATTGGAGGAAGTGGTGTTTAAGATATCTGGGAGTGTACGAGGCAGCAAATGGAACATGAAAGTGGAAGTGAGTCATAGGGTAGGGAAGGAGGTGAAGGTTCTGGGAGCGATGAAGAATGTGTGGAAAGAGGAAACTTATCTTGGAACTCAAAATGAGTGTGTTTGAAGGAATAGCAGTTCCAACATTATATGGTTGTGAGGCATGGGCTATAGATGAGGGTTGTATGGAGAAGGATGGATGTGTCGGAAATCAAATGTTTGAGGACAATATGAGGTGTGAGGTGGTTTGAGCAAGCAAATAATGTAAAGGTAAGAGATATGTATGGTAATAAATAGAGTGTGGTTGAGAGAGAGCTGAAGAGGGTGTGTTGAAATGGTTTGTCTGTTTCTTACGCTACCTCGCTGATGCAGTGGGTGGTGATGTTTCCTGTGGGGCAGAGGGACGCCGGGAATGGATGAAGGGGAGAAAGGTTGGATATGTACTCGTGTATATCTGCATGTGTTTTCTTTTATACATATGTGCCATTTCCTACATTAGCGAGGTATGTTAAGAACAGAGGACTGAGCCTTAGAGGGAATATCCTCACTTGTTGGCCCCCTTCTATGTTCCTTCTTTTGGAAAATTAAAAAAGGAGGGGAGGATTTCCAGCCCCCTACTCCCTCCCCTTTAAGTCACCTTCTATGACACACAGGG